>KK112027.1:82875-107839 GCA_000611955.2 Stegodyphus mimosarum | reverse complement strand
GGGGAGGCTTCTACGAGAGTCTTATGAAGAGCATTAAGGAACCTCTGAAAAAGATTTTAGGCAGAGCTCAACTAAATTTTGAAGAATTTATGACTGTGTTGACCGAGGTTGAAAATATTGTGAACAGACGACCTTTGACATATGTTTATAATGACTTGCATGAACCTGAACCGCTTACACCGGCTGATTTTCTGTTGATCGGACATACAATTGAATATCCATGTAATTTTGCTGAAATCCTGAATACTTCTCCAACTAGAGAAGGTCTACTGAAACGAAAACAATATCAAACAACACTTCTAAAACATATCTGGAAAAAATGGAAAAATCAATACCTTCTCAATTTACGAAATGCTCATTTCTTCGATACTCCTGAAAGTAAGAAGAATCTTAACGTTGGTGATATAGTTTTACTTGAGGGAACAACAAAATCTAAGTTCTTGTGGAATTTAGGTCGAATAATTCAAGTGTTTAAAGGACGTGATGGTCTTGTTAGATCATGTATGGTGAAAACTAAAAGAGGGGACTTTAAGAGACCTGTGCAGTTAATATACCCTCTTGAACTATCAGACTGAAAATGAACTGAACTATCAACTTTTATTTAACATTTATAGTCTGTGTTTATCTAAATAATTTTAGTTAATCACTTGAGTTAATTCTAATAATTTACTGTTTATAATTCAAGTTAATATTTACTTTTTGAGTAACTTTTGAATTTTTATGCTATTAATTGTTTGTTGATTTTATAGCTTTCTTCTTTTTTTGCTGCTTATGTTTGCATCAGGTAATGTATCTGATATTGATATGTAAGTAGTTTTCTTACATTTGTTATATTTTTTTGTATGCTGATATAATGATAATTTTGTAAAAATTATCAGGTGGGGAGTGTTGATAAATTCCCCATAACATTAACTGTAATGCCGATAGAGGGCGCTTCTTCTGTTTTGTTAATGAGTAAGTAGAGGAGTTTGAGATGTGAACCGAACCTACTGAACCTTCGATGCAAGTTATGCTGTTTTAATAAATAAATATAATGTGGTAATCTTTCTTTGTGATGAAAGAGAAGTTTTTTATTCTTGAATTTTATTACTCATAGCAATTCTTCGAAATTTAAAAACTTGTCACGTAAATAAGAAAAATGTATGAATGTATCCAACGGTCGTCTACTTTAGAAGAAAATTTGATTTTAAGTAGCGGCGGTGATGATTACATTATTCGAATTTAAATGATAAAAATATATCTAATATAATATTCGTTTAAATACGCATTAATTAGTTTTGTTATTACTGTGTAATTATAATTTTTTAAGAAAAACCTGCTGGTACTAGAGAAAAGTTTTGGATGATACAGAATTTTTTGCAGTGATAGAATAAATTTAATGCCACAAAATGTTTGCGAAATTTCAAAATTTATTTTGTAATAAAATTATTGTCGGAATTATAATTGGTTATAATAAGCTTTGCCTTATTTCTGCTTTTTTGATTTAAAATGCCTGAAAATAAACAAAGCCAGGCTAATAAATGAAAGATAAGTATCAATATATGATTGAACAATCTGATGGGAAAATTGTTGACATGTATATTTAAATATCTATATGTCTACAACACGTTGTCTACAAGATGTTAAAAACGATCGTATGTTAAAATGACAGTAAATTATTAAGTGTACCATCAACGGGATAGATATGTAACATTTTTGCAATTTTTTTATATGTAATATTTTTGTAATATTCCACATAATAAATATGTAGCAGTTTTCTTTCAGGATTCAGTATTAAGAGTTCAGCTTCATTTATGGACTGCAACATTTGTATAAACACCTTGCAATTTTCCCCTATTTAGAACTTTTAATAATGCAGTTTATTTTTTTAAATGATTTGGTCTGTTATTTACTGTGAACAAGGTAGTTTAATAATTTGAGGTGCCATTTTCTGTAAACAATGGAGTTTAATGATTCTACATGCCAAATGCTGTGAAAAAGGGAGTTTATGGAAGGTTACACTAAAGTTTTTATAATTATACTAAAGTCTTTCATTTCGGATGTTGTAACCCTGTAAATATTTCATAATATTGCATAATTAGTATATTCATGGATTTAGAAAATGATCTGTCAGAGATATAAACATTGGTAATTATATAGGTTATTATTTCAAAGCTTCAGTCTCTGCGTTTGAGTGGAAAAATGTTTCATTCCAAATTAAACGCTTCAGTGATTTTGATTTACATAGCAGACGAAGTTTGTACTCTCTGAGAAAACTTGATTCAGAAAAACGAAGCAAAGTATACATTTTCAGATTCAGTTTAAATAGATTACGTTCTTTATCAAATCTTGATATACTAGAAATTTGAAAAATAAAATTGACTAAATAAAATAAGAATAAAATGCCAGCCCTAAAAATAGCCCGGAGGGCTTGTATTTGGCCATCACTCATCTAAAAACAAATATTAATTTAAATAAATATATGATAATAAAATTTTTATAGTCTTTTTGAATGCGAATTTATATAGTTTCTGATAGCGCTCAGAGTGTTTTTAGATTTCTGCTCCGAGATAAACTTATATTTATGATTTAAAAACTGAATTACGAAGTTAACTGTAACCATTAATTAAGAGAAAATATTGTTGCACGCGTACGCGTTCGTTATGGATTGAATGCACAAGTCGTTAAAAAGTTAACAAAAATTTATTCTTTCCACAAGAAATAAATCAAGATGCTGAAATATTTCTTCAGAGATATTCGCACAATATCACAATATCTCAAACGTTTAACAAAAACTCAGTTCAAAACAGATAAAATAATTCTATTATATCACAATCTCTCAAACGTTTAGCAAAAACTCAGTTCAAAACAGATAAAATAATTCTATCTCAGAGCGAAATTGCTACAATCAATAACAGCATTAAGTAAACAAACAGCAATTCGCTTTTTACAGCTACAACAACAACAACAACTGAGATGAGGTGTTTTAATTCGGCTTTTATAAGTTTTTTAATTATCATTAGAACAATCTCGATTTTTCTGGAGGGCAACAGTAATTACGAGATATTTATTTATTAAACATTAAATGCACGCGCTCTTTTATTATCTTTTTTTTTGACGTAGTTTTTCTCTTCAAAAATCGTCTGAGTTGCACTGGAAATATAAAGCAATTTTATTTACAATTCTAAATAAATAGCCAAATAAATATGGAATCCGTAACAATATATTGTTGCCTACGTACGGGTTCGTTATGGATTGAATGCAAAAGTCGTTAAAAAGTTAACAAAAATTTATTCTTTCTACAAGAAATAAATCAGAATGCTGAAATATTTCTTCAGAGATATTCGCACAACATCACAATATCTCAAACGTTTAGCAAAACTCAATTCAAACCAGATAAAATAGTTCTATCTCACAGCGAAATCGCTACAATCAATAACAGCATTAAGTAAACAAACAGCAGTTCACTTTAAACAGTACAATTACAACTACAACAACAACTGAGATGAGGTGTTTCAATTCGGCTTTTATAAGCTTTTTAATTATCACTAGAACAATCTCAATTTTTCTAGATTTTCCTGGATAGTAACAGTAATTACGAGATATTTATTTATTAAATATTAAATGCACGCGCTCTTTTATTTTTATTTTTCCAACGTAGCTTTCTCTTCAAAAATCGTCTGCGTTGCACGGGAAAATAAAGCAACTTTAATTACAATTCTAAATAAATAGCCAAATAAATTTGAGATTCGTAACAATATTACGAAATTTGAATGTAGGTAAATGCATATAAAACATAAGAAATTTGAATAGAGCTGCATGTATATAAAACTAGATTAATGTCTAAAAATATTGTTGTTTCCTTGTATATTTTAAATAACACAAAGGAAGAAAGTTATGTTAAAAATAGTAATACTGGTCGATAAAATGAGACAGAAAAAGTTTCGAGGAAGGAATGATAAAATTCAGTCTGTTTTCACTTATTGAAAGGCTGAAGTAACGAAAGAAGCCTAAATCCAGTATGATGAAGTTCAACTTCCAAAAGATGACAAAAAATTCGGCTTTTGCATAAGCTATATATTTTTATATGTATCTTTACAAAAAAGAAGATGCTTTTAGAGATTCACAAATTTCAAATAAAAAAAGGTACATCCCAAAACTTAAGATCTAGCATAGGAGGATAAGGTCAGCGATGTTTACTACATGCATCCTCCACATTTATGTATGAAGACATCCTATTCTTTCAAAGACTTTTCGTTTTTGTAAAAATTCTTCGGTACCATTTCTTCAAAGGCAGATCTTAGTGCAAAGAAGATGTTTTATGAGTTTTCGTTTGATAATTTAAAAGACTGAAACAGAAAGAGATTCAAAAATATTTTATACTCTGCACGAACTTACTACATGATTATCAGTGCTTAAAAAATACTGCTAGGATTTTAATTTCTATTTTTCATTCATTAACGGAGAATATGTTTATTTAGTTTGTTTTAGGATTACTCATATATGTTAAGCAGGTGAGAAAGCTTTCAATTCCATTTTTATGAAGCAGAAATAATAATGGCTTTTTTTATAGCAACACCATGAAGTACTCATATTTTAAAATTTATTCAAAATTATTAATTCCATTTTCTTGAAAAGTATGGCAAACGTAAGTGGTAATGATTCGTGCACGTTAGTTTGTTGTAGCATTTTTAAATGAACCTGGAGACACAAAATGTTATTTAGTCAAGTTACTGGAAAGAATATTTGTTTGAGAGAAATATTTTTAGCAATCAAAGTTTGAAACTATTGATATTTTTTGTGTTTAAAAATTAAGCGCAGATCATTGATAACTATCTTACATTACAAAAAGCAGAAGGTTTTAAAAGTAGTTGCATTTGGAATTACTTTATGAGCTTTAAAATCCACATTATGAACTTGTAATCGTAGAAAACAGATAATTTGCGAGCGCATTATATCCGGTGTAAATTAAAATTAGACACAAAGACTAAAAAGTACTTTTTGGACTTTTCTATTCCTTGCCTCTAAGGCTATTTCGTTTCCTTGATTAGTTTCTAAACGGAAAAATTTATACAAATATGAACCAGTTAACATTATTTTAATGAGCTAACTTTGTAAAATCTGTCTCTGTTACTCCACATACACAAATTCCTTCTAGATCCTACAATGAACCTGACGAATTCTAGGACAGACGCAAATAAATACCAGCACAGAAGAAGGGTGAAAAATAATCCTTTATTAATTCAAAGTTTAATAGAAAGGCACGATCTTCGTGCGCTACAAAACACCTTCAACTTGCGGTGAAAACTTAAATGTAGGCTATAATTCAAGTTGAATCTAAAATAGAATCTTGCTGGATTTTCCCGTTAATTTATACCTAACAGGTTGACTCACAAAACCCTAACAGGCGTGATGATAATTTACAGTTTAATTTTTAGTTTATTATGTCCTTGTTCGATATCTGCATCTTTGAAAAAGCCGAATAATCTTAGAAAAATGAATGCAAACGTAGGAAATTGATGATGATTGCAAATATTGGCAACTTGTTCATAGGCGCAGTCTCTAGCGAAACGTTGATATTTGCGCACATTTTTCTAAACCTCATCTTGAACTAATTTAAAATTATAAATAATTAATTTAGAAATTTACTTAAACTTAGAACTTAATAAATTTAGAAAAAGACAGAGGAACGTAAGTAAATTTTCTCGAATTCGAATCTTAAAAGGTTCTAAAATCGAATTCTAGGTTCTAAAATTTCTCGAATTCTTCAAATAATAATAATAATAATAACAATAAATAAATAAAAGTATTCTTATTTAATGTGAAATTATTCAATTAAATTAAAATTTTAATGCTGGATGTAATAAAATGAAATATTAAGTGCGCAATTTTAGAAAATTAATCTATATTTATAAAGAAGCTACAAATGATATTTAGTAAATGAAGCCATATGATTGAAACACTGGAATTAGTAGATTCATTTACTTAGTAAAATAAGGACCACTTAAGCCCGAGCAACTAAAGCACTGAACGTTGTAGCTCGAACCCGGTTGAAATCTTGGCGAGCGGGCTACTTGAACGATAGCATTGCGGTTTCCTTCATGTGTCTCGCGATACAGGTTTCCTGAAAATGCTCTATACAAAGACAGTCCTTCCGTTAAGCAGACAGTTCTCCAGTGCTTTAACGTAATATAAGTAATCCAATTCAGCTCAAAAACACATGACGAAATATGTTTGAATAACTGTAAAACTTTTATCAATTTTTCCAGACTCTTTTTAGCTCAAAACATGACTAAAGAGAAGGGGTGATTTGAAAGAGTTTACATGGATATACATAAAAAAATGAATGTTAAATTATCTACAGTAAATTAATAATGCAGTGAAACCTCCGTTCACAAATTTAATTCTTACCGGAAGGCTAATTCAACCGAAATGTTCGCAAACCGAAATAACGTTTCCCATAGGACTTAATCTAAAATAGATTTCTAAACCACTTTTGCTTGATAATTTAAATTAATTTTACTGTACCTGTGAGGAAAGTAGACGGCTTCAGCGCAATTGAACTCTAAAGGAGACTCATTGGGTCTTCGTTTCACTCAAATTTTGTGATTTATTGTTTAAAAATGTTTCTAAAATGGGAGGCATCATTGGCAAGGAAAATACTTATGTTACAGCTTGCTACTCTTTTATAAATGTTATACCGATACGTCAAAACTTTACCTCCTACCTCATTTTTCACAAATGTCACAGATCAGAGAAGTGTGGTTATTTTTCTTTCTTTCTTTTCTTCTGAAGACATTTCTTTCCCAATGGCTTTTTGTTGCTGCTTCTGAGCTGGTAGTTTATTCATATTAAACTCATTTTTATAATCCTCTAGAATTTCTTCACATTTTTATTGTTTATTCTCTTACCTAATGCTTTTGTCCAGAGACCCATCATCATAAAACGCTTTAAGTGTGGAAGGGGTTTTTATATTAATTAACCAGTTATGATTTGGATCTGTAATATAACTTCTTCTTTTCGTATTCCCTAGCAGAATGCAGATTATATTTTAGAGTGTATAAGCTGAATGTTTTCAATCTCAGAGAGAAAGAGATTTGACACTCGCGTTGCTATTAGAAATCCGCCATCTCTATCTAAAAATGCTTACTCTGGCGTTTGCATTCTCTCGCAATACATACTTTAAACTTACAAGCCGATGAAATTAGTTAAACAAGCTTATAGCTTATTTATTTGACTGTGTTGATTTATACTACTTTATAAAATTTGAAATTCAATTGGCTGTTATTTCTTAACTTACCTCGTTACGAGAGATGGTCTGCCTGTAGCAAAAGTTATGCCTTTTTCGTTAAATGTTCGTATTAAATATAAAGGTTGTTTTAAAACCTTCTTCAAATTTGACCCGCTAGCCTGTCTAGTAAGGTCCACTGGACTTAATTAGTTTCAGATCAAAAGCAACCTTACAAGTACTCAAAGATTTTCAGTCTAACCCATTCTGGAAATATGGTATACATTCATTTGCTGCCAGACTTCAGTAACGAAAGTAAAGCAACGGAAAATATTGAGATTATATTTATAAAAGGTCCTTGAATATATATCACGCCAGCGCATGTTAAATTAAAACACATTTGAAACTATATGTTGCCGGCTTGAGTATTTGTAATTCGATACACTATTTGTCATATCAGGCTTTTTTTCTTCAGATAATTTGTTTGTAGAGACATTAGGATTTTTCGAAGCAGGAGAGATGAAAAATGAGCAATGCCCTTGCCGGGACTCGAACCACGGACCTCTCGAATACGTGCCGATTGTGCTGACCACTACACCACGAAGGCATGTTAAGAAGCCGGACGAAATACCTTATATACTGCCCATTTTAAAGGGCGACTGGGGATTAGGGAACCCAATCGCCAAATCATGGTGGTGGAGAATCATCATCTACCACCGTTTTTAGTTCGGGCGCCACTGTAGAGACATTAGTACTTTTAGAAAGCAGTAGAGATGAAAAATGAACAATGCTCTCTCCGGGACTCGAACCACGGACCTCTCGAATACGCGCTGAGTGTGCTGATCACTACACCACGAAGGCATGGCAAGAAGGCGGGAGAAATACCTTATACGTGCACAAAGAAAGAAGGTCGTGATCTGAGTTTTTCATGTGTAGAATTCAGAGCCACCGTGAGATGATGTTAGAGATTCAGGCACCCTGAAATTGGAGCGTTCCTTTCTTTTTTTAATGAATATTTTTGTTGGATATTCTATAAGATTAATATTTACAAAGTTTTGAGCTAAAATGCATATCGATTTAGCTTAGAATTCGAAATATTCAAATGACCAAAAATAAGCGAAGTTTAGATTTTTCGAATCTTTTTTTAAGATGTGTGAGATTCGAAAATTCCAGTGTCCAATCCCTAAAAAACGTGTCTCAAGTTGGTTGTTTATTCAGCAAGAGTCAGGCGTACTCCGTAAAATGCGTGTCACAAGTGTAGAGAGGCCTTGTTTGATACAATGACTAATTTTACAGTCAGATTTGGTGGTTGATTTTAAATTTTTAAATTTGGTAGTTGTTTAAATGTCTAAATCTAGTTCCTTATTTTCGCCTTGAATATTAGTGACTTCTGATGTTCGGATCTGATTTTGATTCTTTTCTTCAATATTCGGTTATTCATGTTCTTGATAAAAAGAAGTTAATATTATACGTTTAATTTACGTCTAAATTAATCACGATTTTGAAATCATTTTCTGTCAAAGAATGGTAACCTTCTCATGAACAGTACATAAAATTAAAAGAAAAAATTATACTGATAGTTATACTGTTTGTTTATTTTGAGTTTTCATGTACAATTTATATTCCTTGTCTGTTGTACAACTATTATTCATCCATTATTTCGTCGCATACTTGAAAACAGAGAATAGATGTTCAATAAATATAATTTCATCATCTATTATTTCGTCACATATTCCCAAACAGGGAGAAAATGTTCAATAAATATAATTTCACTGTATTTATATCATAAAATTGGTAATTATAAAAGCGCAATGATGAATTTATAATCAGCATAAATATAAGGTTGGAAGGCGCTAGTGAGAAATATGTGGATGGAAGAAATTTGAAAGTTTCAAAATTCATACAAAACACTGCGAATTAATTTTGTATATATACACCGAAGAGCCATTATGGGCACCCTCCATCTGTAACAATGGGCTCGCCCAGAAACAAAACCACTGCCCGTGCGCGGCTAATGTTGGAATACATAAAGCGACTATGCATTATCTTTCCAAACATATCACGATTAGCCACATAATGGGAAAAGCAGCTGATTTTTCAGACTTCGATAAAGGTCAAATTGTAATGGCTCGGCGACTGGGAACATCAATATCAGAAACAGCGCATTTAGTAGGCTGTTCACCAGCAGTTGTTGTGAGCATCTATGGAAAGTGGTGTATGGATGACAAGTCGCCGACAAGTGGAAAGATAAGTCGTCGATTAGCAGTGTGTTGCTGACGGCGCATTGAGCCCAGAGGAGATCGGTGATTGCTACGCATTGTTTGCCATGACCAAAGAGCTACAACAGCCGAAATCACCACCAGCTACAATAGTGGCGACATGAACAGCGTTTCTCAAGAGACTGTGCAGCGTGCATTACTGCGTATGGGCCCTACGCAGCCGGAAGCCGAAGCATATCCCTGCACTGACAGTACGTCATCGCCTGCTACGTCTGCAATGGGCCAATGAACACCGGAACTGGACATCAGAAGAATGGAAAAAAGTTGCATGTTTCGACAAATCACGTTTTCTGGGTCGTCGCATCGACGGGTGTGTGCAAATACGCCGACTGCCAAACGAAACCCAGTCTCCTTCATTCATGACAGCAGTATTTCGGGCGGGGGATGTTGTTTACCAACAGTATAACGCACTATGTCATGAAAATCGAATCGTCAAGGAGTGGTTCGAGAAACATTCCAGTGACTTTCAGGTCATGCCGTGGCCTCCAAATTTACCTGACATTAATCCAATAGACCATTTGTGGTTCCACCTGGAAAACCAAATTCGTGCTGCCAAGGTAACCCCTCGCAATGTGCGGGAATTTAAGGACCAGATACTCAGACCAGGCACCAGATACCTCTGACTAGGTATGAGCACCTTGTGGAGTCAATGCCACGCCGGGTGCTGGCAGTTTTGTGGGCTAAAGGTGGTTCTGCACGGTATTAACAGAGTGGTCATAATGTAATGGCTCTTCGGTGTATCTTAAAAGCCTCAAAAAATTAAAACTCATTCCTGAATATGTGCATTTTAATTATTAGTTTCAGAATATATTCATTTATGTCTGATTTATCGATTCAACTTACAAAGATAAGAAGTCTCTGGATATACGTATTTTTATTTCCACTTCATTCATTTCATTTTTATTGATGTCCTGTCATTTTTTTCCTATAATACATTTTAAAAAATATTAGAGCTTTATGTAAAGAAAGATGCCAAATTTTATTACTTTATTATTTTTCATGAAAAATTACTGACATTCTCGCACCCATAGTGACAACATGCGTTGAAACGCTTAATAATTAAATCTTGAACAAGAACTCAGATATTTTAAGTTGTAAGATTTATTTCAACTTTGATCTCAGGATTCAGCTTCGACTTGCCTTTTCTGTTTTGTTTAAATGCAAGATATTTGCATTTAAATAAGCGTTACAAGTACAAACGTATTTAAATGTAAATTTCAATATACTAAAGAGCATTATTCACAATGGCGTTTGTTATGGGAATCGTTATTTATCATTGGTAGTTACTATGAGAAAAATATAATTGTTTCCTTATTCAGGTCAAAAAGAAAGAAATGGCATAATAAAAGTTTTTTTGAAAATATTGAAGACACGAACAATATTGGAAATGTTAGAAATTTATTAATTTATTTGTTTCAAAAAATTTAATTTACTATATATGTACACTGTTTCACAGTTATTTCCATCAGCTCAGACTGAAGTTTGCCAGTCTTCCACTAGAAATGGAAGGAGACCTGTTCTTGAAACTTCTTGCAGAAACTTTATCATTATTAGAGCGTTTTGAGGGATCTGATTTTCAAGAAATTGTCAAAAAGTAGTGTCAGTTTCCCTCTATATAGGATGTTTTTGAAAACATACGTGCATTGTCAATGACCAGAGAAATTGTCAATGACCATTCACCTGCGCTTAACTGAGAGGCAACTCTTGGCCCGGATTGCTTTCTGCTTCTTCAGAAGGTCTCCTCTCGTTACAATTACGTTCCTCTCGTTAGCCATGGATCAAATTTTTATTTTCACCTCTAAAAGCTAAGCAGCTAGTCAAAAAGGATGTAGAGAATAATTCTCGAGTAAATTCCTTGAACATCTACTCCTTCTCTGTCCGGAGTAACACAGATTTAATGCCTTTTGGCGAGCTACGAGTTCGCGTAGCAATGCATAACGCTCGAAATTCGCGAAGGGAATGGCGGATTTACCCCGCCAGAATGTTTTTATCTACCTCAATATTCTATTTCCGCACACACATTCCGTAATTCTATTTGCATCATTTTTTCACTTTTAATAACTTATAGATGCATATGTACAGATACAGGTACTATTAAAAATGAAAAAAAAATATGTAAATTGAACTCTGTAAAGAAGATCTTGAGCAGTTGCTGATTGACATACAATAATTATTTAGTTAAGTTAAATTAAAACTACACTGGCAAAGAATGGACCAAAAATTGAAATTTAATCAAATTATTACAAATAATTAAGTAAAGTTAGCGAAATCTATGAAATTAAATTGGACTGATTTGGCAAAGTAAATGCGTAAAAATAGAATAAACATACAATAGAAATATTAAATACAATAAAAAAAAAGCTGTATTATCACTGTCAGATTTAAACATTTTCAAGAGGTGAAAGAATCTAACACTGCAATCACCTCTTTTGTAATGTTATGTTTCTGTTCGCTTCCAATTAACTTAGGCTCCATAATTAATTAATTAAAATTATTAGTACATCTGAAAATTAAAAAAGCTACCAGTACATAACTACTGTACCAAAACAAATGTATCAACTATAATTATTGAAATAGAAATCCAATGAAACAAATATTAACTAAGAATGGGGAAAATGAAGGCTAAACTTCTAAAAAGGAATTCTATATATGAAAATTTCTATTTTTTATTTCATTCTTTGAAAGACGAAGGAAAAATTTGTTTATTGACAAAAGAAGCCATACTCTATTTGATGGTATTAATTTTTATACAATAGAGTCAAAGACACAGGTCTGTTTCAAGTAAACTAAAACACAAGTAACTGGTTTACCAACCATCATGAGATAGTCATAGCAGCATCTTGATTAAGCGAAGATTCAGTTTATACTCCATTTTAAGATTCTTATCATAATCAATTATTACTGGAGATCTTGATGTAGTGAATGATTCTTCCTTAAGATAGCGTTTGAAAAGGTATTAAATTTAGGCCACTAAGCAGTTTCTATTTCTTTTTGAATTAAAAGCATTGGAGGCAGAATTGATGATTTCATTTTTAGAATGAGCTTTAAGCTAAGTCTTCCAACTCCAACTTTTACGGAATGAAAACAAGCAGTTTTGAATAAGGTCAAAGTAGTACTTAATATAATTCACAGCTTTAAAGGTTTAATTCACTGGCCCCAGCTAAAAAAGAAAATTTCTGAACTTAAAGCCAAATTCACTATTACAATACTAGACAAAGCAAATAATAATTTCAGCATCATCTGTAAGAAATTCTACAACTCAATCAACCAACTGTATACTGTGTTTCTAAAAGTAATGAAAGAGCAATTATTAATAAGTTTGATGGTTTTCTTAAGAAACTTGAATTATTTTTATTTTTTTATTTTAATTGGCTTTGACCTAAATTAAGCCTTAGGCAGGCTTAATTTAGGTTTAAGCCAATTAAGTTCAGGCAAAGCAAATACGTGAAAATACGTATATTAAATACACTGTATAAATACAATAAGAAAAAGTTGTATTATTACTGTCAGATTCAAATATTTTCAAGAGGTGGAAGAATCTGACACCGCTGTCATTTCTTCTCATAATGCTGTAGCTTGTAGATTATCGTTTAATTTTCTAACCCGTTATTTTAAGTTAAAGTATCTTTCCTCTCCATTCAATCCTCATTGGTACATTCCATTCAATCCTCATTTCACTTCCCTGCCAGAATACAAATTCCCAGCACGTGTAATTTTCAAATTAGTTAGAAGAAAGGAAGTTTTTAAAGTTAGGTTTTCGAGGGTGAAATCAAAGCATGGTCTGCCTGCCTGAAGGCCACACTGCTATCTGATTCTTTAGCGATTTGAATTCTGTGGCACTAAGTTGTGCTTGCCATTAGGTTTGTTTGCCTCAAGTTTGTATGTGAGCCAACTTGAGGTATTGTTAAGCCGTTCGGCTATATTTCACTTCATCAAATTTTTAGTTATTCATTAACTTTTGAGTTAAGCTAAAAGGATTGGCTTTTGTAAGCATGAATTAGTGCCGACTGTTAAATTTATCTGAAGTAATAAAGCGTTCTTTACACCCTTCTGCTGATTTTGTAGTACATTAAAAGACATGGTGATAATTCGTCAACTATTCAACGTCGCAAACATTTTATGATAGCTAAGCATATATGAGTTACAAGCTAATGGCACCAGGAACAAGAAAAATGTTGATGACATTTTTTTTCACTTAAACCAAAAAACGATTTGTTATCTTATTTTTAATAAAGATAACGAAGCACACCACTACAGTTGGATCTTTAATAGTAGCAACCTTCATATTCTCAAAACAGTTAAGGAGAACAAAATACTTGCGATCAATTGCTATGAGTTGGCAAATCTTTACACATCACTGTCCCTTAAAGAAATCTGCAGCAGTCTTCTAGAATTGCCTGAACTGTTTCCAGGTATGCGTAATATTTTAGATGCTTATAGCTGGTAATATTTCAAATCCTCACTTTTCCATAATTGCATCAAGTTACAGTAAACTTTTTATCTCTAAGTAAACGGAATTCCGATGAGTATAAATCGTACGATACAGATTTGTAACTTATTAAAAGAATATAAATTTGTCCCTGTTAGTAAACGAAATGCAAAAATTTGCCTTTACTTACAGACATACTTATAATTTCATCGTTTTTAACAACTTTAAGCTCATTGAATCTTGCAGTATATGTCCATCCTGTCTTAACAAGATCAGTTCAAATCAATAAACCGTTGATTATTTAGATCTTTGCATTTCCAATTACCATGAAGTAAGAGTTTTTGACAAGAGAAGAGATTTCAGTTATTAATCGGAACATAAACATCTCCAAAGAAGTTATAGGAAATACTACCTCTAATCGAATAATTCTCATCAAAAATACTTGTACAAAAGGTGGAGTTGCAGCAGAAAAAAGTTCTTTTAATTTCACAGATTTGAACAGCTAATCAAGTTTCAAAAACCTTTATTAAAAACATTTTATGAAAGCTGGATTAGTTTATGATCGAAGAAAATTTTATCACATAATGCATTCCATTCTTAAGCCCAACAAGAAGTACTGAGGCGAAAGGGTGAAAAACATTCGTAATATGTATAAATGTAAATGTGTCTTATTGTGTAAATTTTTTCTGTCATTTCTTTAAATCTTTGTCTTTTCTGTAAATCTGTCTTATTCAGTAAATTTCTCTTTTTATTTTCTAAAATTCTGGCTCTTATTTTGAATAAAAATAGCCAATTTCAAATACTGGGAAAGTTGCTTTTGATGCCAAAAAAATCGTGAATATTGTTACTTTGTTCTAACATTTTTTTCCATTATTCTAGCTTTTGCCGTAATGTAATTACTTAATCTATAAGATATTTTTTCCGCGTTCTTCGCATAACTTTGTGGTGTAGTGATCAGCACGATCGACGCGTATTCGAGAGGTCCGTGGTTCGAGTCCCGGTGTGTGTAATTTTTCACATCTCCTGCTTCTAAATAATCTAATGTCTACAAATCCATTTAAAAATAACAGTTTTTTTAAAAATGTTTTAAACTTCTTCGAACAATATTTCTTGGGTAGATAAAAAATCGTCAACATTAGTCCGGGTTCATATTCCTACTGATTCATTTTTCAACTAACAATTTGCAACGATATTTCAGCTTGGAAGTACGAAAAGTTTTTCCCAGGCTAATTGATTAATTCTTTTTCATTTTAACGCGGATAAATATAATTATATAAAAGTCTAATTTAGTTAATACAAACAAATTTACCCTGCGAAACTTAAAATCACTAACATTACTCCTACTTATCTCTTGCCTGAGAAAAATTGAGCTAATAGCTTTTAATTCAAAAACAAATTTTTAAATGATAAAATTATTTTAATTAATATGCGCGAATATCTTCACAATTAGAAATTGAAGGATTGAAATGCAAGTAGTAGTAAAGAATTAGTGTCTAAAGGATGTTTAATAATTTAATATTTACAGTTTGGAAACTAAGAACAAAAAATTCAGCTCATGTTAGGCACTTTCATGTAGTAAAGTTAAAGTATATTTGCAGTGCCTGTATTTTATTTGCATTATTTAATGCTAAATAAAACTTTCAGTAATGATTGTTAGACAAAATGTTTAGATTCTTAAAGAATGCTACCTAAGTATACTTTCAATAAAAGTACAAGGAAATATTTTAACTTTCTGTTTAGGATTTGTTGGAGCTACTAAGTACTGTGAAGTGATTCATTCTGAAACATTTTTTGCGCAAATACTTAGGCATTTGAAATTCCTAAGCACTAATGCCTAAGAGCCAAGGGCTTAGGCATTTGAAATGGCTAAGCACTTGGCTCGTTTTATTTTTTTCAATATTTTGTTTTGCATACATTATTTTTATTTCAAAAAGTAGACAGTTTTGAACTAATGTGCCATAATTAATTAAAAAGCATTTCCAGCTCAAGTATTATATATTAATTCGTAAGATTTATACTAGCTATTTATGCCAGTGTTTCTCAACGTCTTTTGTACTATGCCCCAACTAAGCCTTCCTAACACTCTTATGCTCTTAACATATACATAAATTTTAATATTCAAAAATTGAAATGTTCACTTCAAAGGTAGGTTTAGGAAGAAATATCTAGGAAATTATACAGCAAACAAAGAAAGGAGATTTTCGGAGCATATGATGGAAAACTGAAATTAAAGTACAAAATAATTTTAATGAAAGATTTTCCATTGTTATTACTTTAATTATTAACAATTAGCTATTATTTTAATTTAATGAGATCCTTGCGCTTGATGCCTGCTGCAAAGAGATTTTATGTCAGATTCCAATTTAGTTCATTTCAGTCTCAAGTCTTCCCGATTTTTTATATCCAGCCGATTCCTTTCTTTTTTTTTTAGTAAAAATTGATTTATGGCACTAAATATGCATTCAGCTAAATATGAAGATAATACAAGTAAAACACTAGTTCTCTTGCAGCTTTGGGTGCATTTGGATATTTGATTTCGGTTTCCCCCCAAAGCCATATCACCACTTCTTTTATATTAAATAAAGTTTTAATTGACTCATCTGTAAGGTTTAACCTAAGTTTTAATGTAACTATCTGTTAAACAGAAAAGATTTTTGAATTTGCAAGTTGGCGAGAATTTATTTTGTACATACCTTCCTTTCCTTTTGAGAATTCTCAAGTTACGAGAAACTAATTTGTGAATATGTTTAGTCGAAAGACTTCAAGTGTGTTAACTTCAAGAAAGATTGTAGCAAAACTTTGTAAATTTTGTATAGCAACTATAGCGAATGATGTATAATGAATTTTAAAATATTGCATGTTAAAATGTTCGATTGAATGTAGAAATGCTAATGTCAGCTTTTAAACTATTGTAAAAGTTAAACTTGTAAAAATGTAAGTTTTTGTCAAGCCTGACTCTAACTACCTTGTATAAAAGGTGAATTGAGTGAAAGTATAGATTGAGTGTGTTTAAAGTTAGGCTCTTCAGCCTTCACTTAGGAATTTTAATTTAAGCTTCTTTGTTAGTACATTAGAACTAGCTTTTTGTTTAATGAGTCTTCTGAGGTCTGGAATATCTAGTTTCTAACAAATTGTAGCTGTTGGATTATTGGTTGTGTATCTTCGTGGAAATACAACAATAAAATAGTTCGTTTCACTCAGAACAAATTCTGGAGAGCGTGAGGGGGGCAAGAAGATTTAAAGTTTGGTGTGAATGAAAATGTTTGAGGACCTAAAATAATTTCAATAATAGGATAATGGTAGCAAAATAAAATGGCTTGTGAAAAATTTGACTAACAGAGTTTTCTTCCAGATAATTTGTGAAAGGACCAAGACGGTGTAAACAGAAAAGCAGATGCTTGTCCAAGTCAGTTTGTAAAATGTGAATATAAAATTATTAGTTTTAGTATAGCTTTAGATATTGTGTAAAGTTAGCCCTAAACAGGAAAAGTTTTAATGATGAATTCAAGAAAGCGCTGTTGCCACAAGTTTAAAACTTTGATGAAAAAGAATTTTGTAGAATTTACACTCTTAAACAAGGTCGTTTTGAGACCTTATTCTTCGAGTAGTTAAATTCTGGCAAGGAAAGATATAAGGTTTATCCTAAGTTTATTAACAGTTATTTTAAGTTATGATCCTTTCCTATTTATTCTAATTTCAGCTTACAATTTCCTGCTAGAATGTAATTTCAGAAACGCAGTTAATGGAAATGAGCAAGACTACTATTTAATTCGATGTTTCGCCGACTTCGAGAGAGAGAAAGCGTCTGATTTTCCTGACTAGCGCGCGTTTGCCATTTGGCTACATTCTCTCTTAGCTACTACGGTCGGCCATACTTTAGGTCCTTGCTTGGCTTCACCGATTTAATTAATATTTAGGGGCCAACTGCTTAGAATTCTGATAGCTTCGGTTACATCTTTCAGATAGGTTTAATTAAGCTTAGTTTAGTTGAATTTCATAATTATTTAAGTCCATGTGGAGGCTTTGCGTAAGTTCCGAGTTAGGAATCGATTGTAAATATTCTGAGAAATAAAAGGTAATTAACCCTTCTTAAGTCTTAGGTGTTTGTTCACACACTTAAGCGATTATTCGCTTGTTAGTGTTTGTGGGGTTCTGAGATTGAACATTAGAATTAAATAAGTAAAACCCCACACATCATTTTGCATTTCTGCGAGGTAAACACTTAACGAGTGCATTTTCGAATTGCCCTAAAGTGAGCTTGTGATCCACGTTGAGAAACACTAATTTATAGCAATATTAAAAATTTATCCATCTTTATTACTTCGAAAATTTATTTTCATTATCAGTCATTTTTATTTCTTTTATTTTCAGTCACCAACTAATGTCGAATCATAAAAATCAATATAAGAAAAAATTTCTAGCCTTATATATTTTAGTAGAATAATCATACATATTCTGTTTGCATCTATGTAAAATTTATATAAGTAAAATCAGAAGAAATTTACGCAGAGAATTGATGCAATAAACATCTGCTAAGAATTTTTTATATTTTTGGATACTTGACAGATTTGATAACATTTGACATAGATATTTGACAAGATTCCAGTTGCTTCTGCGAGAATTATGATGAGGACATATATCTGGAGCTTTAAATGTAATGTATCCATGAAAATATATTAAAATCTGTTTGGTCTTGTCATAGCTTCTTATTCGTATTATTTGGCTTTAAGAGAAAATTCTAATCTAGTATTCGTATGGTAAATACATTGAAGTTGAGGTTTTGCTTTTTAACATAGATTACATTAACAGATAAATGACAAATATATACATTTGTCATTTATTAACATCAAAGGAAGCGTTGCTGCGTGAGTACGGGAATAGCTTGGATGTACACGTAATTGATGACAGCTTGATAAAATTTATTTTACCAAAAGGACCACTTCACAGTTCTGGAACTTTTCACAAAACTACTCATACAGCTCTTCACAGTTTCACACAGTACAATCACTAATTGCAATTCAAACTACTGAGAATGTTAGACACAATGCAATGGAAAGCGCGGCGAAGCTAATATGGAGATATCAAATCCTTCATAGTCGACTCTGAACTAACAATTGAGAAACTCATGCTCTCTCCAGCCTTATATAATTTTCCTCCGACCGCTGCGAAATCTCTAATACTTCTTGAAATTACTGGAGCGCATATGGCCGGATATGGTTATAGATACATAGAGGATCAATTGCAGTTATTCAATTACAATAACATTTACAGTTATAGAGAGACCGGATAAAAATGGCGCCACGCTTGGCGACTTTTGGTGATTTCTCGTCAAATTTGGAGTCAAAAATTAGTCACCAAAACCGTCCCCAGCTTGGCGGTATCTCGCGAATTTTGCGAGGTAGTTATTTACTCAATGTTAAATAGATTTGCATCTATATTCTTACTTTTCCGACAAAGCTTAGTCCTTTAACTTTTTAAGTCATTATTAAAAAAAATTCACATATAATTTCACTAAAATTGTTTACATATGTACAGAATTCGTAACAGTATTGTTACGTGTGAATTTAAAATTAACTATGGCACTATGTTTGTTATTAACAATAATGTTTTGCCTTTTGCTGACAAGGAAACAATTTCGTCGTCACATTTGTAAGAATGTTGATCTTCTTTTGAACTACTCTGTGTAAATGTCCCAGCCCAGCGCACATAGAGTGTTACAAAGTATGTTGTTGAAATATTTATAAAAGCATTTTACTAAAATTCTCAGCAAACGGCATCTGGCTTGCCGACACTGCTGAGGGGGAAGCTGCAGATCCGATAGGTAACAGATAACTTCCGCTGGGATTGTAACTACGAGTAATTCTTCTTGGCTTCATTTTGAGCTGGTAGGCATCTCGGCGGCGCAACGGCAATGAAAGGATGGACGGCGACAAAATTCAATTTTTTTTAAAAGATAAATTTTATGTAAAAAATGCATGCACTGTTTCAGACGACTATTAAAGGATCGCCATATTGAAAGCAACAGGTACATTGATATTTGTAAAGCTCTTTAAAGCTTTCATATTGTTTTCCACAAATTAATATTAAAACATTAAAAAACAATTATCAGAAAAGCAGATATAGCATTCTGCCTAATATAATAATTATTTCATTGGCTGAATTAATTAAATAAAGAAAACAAAGACTATTTGCCAAAGAAAGTATGTCGTGAAAAAGTTTTAAGGAAAACGGATTCTATTATTTTGCACATGGTAAAAGTTCTTAAGACGTCTATTGTCTAACATAAATGCAAATGTAATAATCTGCATTGTAACTACTTTTGCTTCGTCGAAGTATTTTATATAGCAAAGAATAAAAATTTACAATGGTTTAAGAACTTCATTGTGGATAGATATATCAGAGAATTTGATATTCAAGGTTGTCGATTTTATAATACTCCACATAAATTAAGTTCTAGATCAGTTTTGATTAAAATAAAATAGAAAATTTCCTTAGAAAACTCGTTTATCAAAAGTGTATATCTCGTAATGAACACGAAACTGGGTAACATTATCTTTAAAATTGTCCTAAAACATTATCTTTAAAATGAATCGATGGCAAAATGGCAAACATTATTCAATGCGATGGCAAAATAAGACGTGTAATAAGATGTAGACTATTCTCTTTATCTTTCGGTACTAATATTTAATGTTGCATTTTCGAAGTATAAATTTTCGTTCAGCTGTAAACTCGATTTAATTTATTTCTGTTTAAATAATACTGAGCTTATAAAAGTACTTTTTACCATCGGTGGATTTGGAAATGAAACTTTTCAAAAATCAAGATAACTATAAAACACAGCGAACTAGAATTGAACTTATAGCGTCATATTTAACTTTGCTCCTCAATATTCTAGATTCGCACTAATGCAATTTAGAAAGTCGTTGTTTTATATTAGTAGTAGTAGTTAATAGTTAATAAGTTAGTAGTTAACAAAAATGTATATGCCTAAAAACAATAAAACAATTGTTATTCAGATTATTACATTGTGAAATAAAAAATATTCGTTTTGAGTTAAACTGAAAGTGGAAATTGTCGATACATGCTTAATAAAATCTGACAACATTCTCCTATTACTTCTGTAACCTGAACAAAAATATAAATGGAAAGACAACTGGGATTTCCACAATAATGCCGCACAAAAAATCTCTTCTACGGTTAGTTTCCCAGTTTATTCTGAAATTCAATTTCTCTTTTAGATTAATAAAAAAAAGAGTTTCTGCAGTTTCAGTATATAGTTAAATAAATTAAATGTTTAGTCTCGAAACCACACTGCTGCTATTGAATTTCGAGCCCTTCTGCGAATGTGAACTTAAAACAACATCGCTCTGGGATATGGTAAAAACATTCTTAAATCATGATAAACTTATGCATTATTTATGTAATTTTGCACCGGTTCTCTTAAGAATGATTTATTTAAGTACATATTCTTCAAAAGAATTAAAATTCTATTTTTTGTTTGTTTCAGGTTGAGTATTATAAAGATTTTAAGAATAAGATGCAAAAGATCTCTGAAATATTGCCAGAAGTCTTAAGTACAATATTTTCATTAACAGTTTTATTCCAAATGTAGGTTTTCAAAGTGTTGTTAATGTAATGTTGTTGTGCATATTCTTTGTTGCATTATGCAAGAGAATGGATATTTGGCGATTTGTTTATATTTTACTATGTTTCTAAAGAGATACACCCTGCTATAAAACCATAACTTTCAAAATAATCAATAGAATGAATACTTATTTGCATAAATTGATAGCATTCAAGAGACTAATGTAAATATAATTTTTAAAGGTAATAAACTGTTGTAAATGTGAATTAATTTTGAACTTTAAAGAATAAATGTAATATTTACGCAGTATAAACTTTTCAGAGCATAATGTTTATGCTAAATAATTCCTTTACACGAGCGAGTATTCTGTCTCAAAATTCATTAATTTCTTTTGAGGAAAGAAAAATATCAGTGCAGCATTGGTAGTTATATTACTGTATCTGCAATAATTTGCAAGTGTATAAGTATTTAATACCTTGTAATGTTCCTCACCAGTATTCTATTAACTAACTATTGAGGAACTCAGCTAAACGAGTAATCACTAAAGTCCAAGAACAGAAGAGTAAACTCAAGAAGGGCTAATTACCCTTCATTTGCTCAAAATAAAGATATACAATCGACCTCTTTGTCAAGGCGTACAACAAAGCCTCCATTTGGGCTCAGAATGTAAGAAATAAGAACTAACTAATGACTAACTTGAGAGATTTAGCCGACGCTAACAGAATTCTAAACTGTTTGGCCCTTTAATATTAAATTAGACAGCAAAGCTATCAAAAGGCATATAATATGGCCGAGCGTAGTAACAGTTAGAGAGACGTAGCCAAAAGGCAAACGCGCGCTATTCAGAAATTCTAACACTCTCTGTTGAAGTCAGTGGAACTTAAATACTTTCTACTTCTCATATGCAATTAAAGCGATTCCGTAACCTAACCCTGGTAAGGAATTGTAAGCTGAAGCTAGAAGATATAGGAAAGAAGCATAATCTTAAAATAACTGTTATAAAATTAAAATATACCTTACAATCTGTATAGAACGATAAATGAAGAATTAATTTCGTAAATAATAATGATTCGTAATTTAATAATTAATCTTTTAAATAACATGTTTATTTTATTTCTGTGCTACAAATAGCGATAACTGGTTATAAGAGTCACAGACAGAAAAGTTCGATATCCTGTTAGAATCGGTTGTTAATTTCTTAATTATCTCGAGCCTTAACAATTCTTATTCCTCCGAAATAAATGCAATATTAGTTTCTGATATTATTTGCATTAAATTTCTTTATTTTCTTTATATAAATCCAGAAAATCCTCTTTCATAGAAAAGCTAAGATTCCATTCTTTACATTTTGAATTCGTGAATTGAAAATTTGTTCAAACATCCATTCCATTATTACAAAGAGTTTATATTATAATTATTATAATATAAACAAACATGTGCCGTTTCCAAGTATATACATGTAACGTCAAAATTAATGTACAAAATGCAGAAATAAAGAGTGCTGTATTTCAGTGAATATTATGTTATTCATGAGTACATTTGTACAAAATAAAATTTGTTTTCACTGCACATTCATTTTATATTATAATAGCTTATAGGTGGAGGTTATTTGGAAGCAGGAGATGTGAAAAATGAGCACTGCACTCGTCGGGACTCGAACCACGGACCTCTCGAAAAAGGGTCGTGTGCGCTGACCACTGCACCACGAAGACATGTGAAGAAGATGGGAGAAATACCTTATATACACCCCCCCCTTTTAAAGGGCGACTGGGGATTTGGGGACCCAATCTCCAAATCCTGGTGGTGGAGAATCGTCATCCATCACATTTTTTGTTCGGGCGCCACTTGTAAATTTATTAGGTTATTTAGAAGCAGGAGATGTGAAAAATGAGCAGTGCCCTCTTCGGAACTCCAACCACGGACCTCTCGAATACGCGTCTAGTGTACTAACCATTACACCACGAAGGCATGCGAAGAAGATGGGCGAAATACATTATAAGGTAAACAGGTATTTATTTTATTTCATGATCTTTTTATCTTATTAGGAATTGTGGTGCCGCATTAATATACTGTTGAAAACTGAAATTAACAGAGCGTTCACTGAGCCAGAAAGTTCTAAGGAATTTTTACTGTCAAACCATTGTTCATGGTATTCGAAAAGAGACACGAACTATCTGAAATAAATCTTTAGTAAAGGAATTAGTAAAGGAAGACTGCAGGCACACTAATAATCCATTCGCTCTCCAAAAGAGCTAATTACACAAAATTAGTAGCGAACCGTAATTAAGAAACTCCCAGCTTGCAAAATAAGTTGCTTGGGAAGTTAGGATCTATAGCTTCATGCTGCTTCGTTGTATTCACGACTTCATCCACAGCGTCAGTTCATACAAATAAATTTGAGTTCTTGTAACACTTGAAAACGGGGTTTCTTCAACTAGTCTATCAACGGCCGTTACTCATATATCAGCTATAATATTTCGGCTCCTTTGTGAGTCGTATCACTTGAAGCCATATTGGTCGACGATTACTAACCTAATACAATACGTAGATATACTTTGTACAGAACGATGACTGATGCCTTGAGATGCATCAGCATTGTTGTTTCAGAATGTGATTTGAGCCATGTTCCCTTTTCTCTGATAATTACCGTTCTTGTTGGATATCGGCGATTTTCTTCCTTCATGATCTATAGACACAGTTGTTTCTACGTGTCATTGATTTTTGCTCGAAAATTTGCTTATTCTAGAGTTTATTACACTGCATATTGCTGTTTGTTAAAATCGAAAACCATTTTCCAACTTCGAGACAATATGCTTACACTTTGTTACAACTATAGCTTGCCCGTGGTGAAGAGGGGGAGGTAGTGATATCGGCGCGATTTGTATTATCAGATATACACTGAAACACGACTGACAAGGTTATCAACTATTAAATCTTACTTCCACTATCATATTCCAAGGAATTATAAAGCGATAGGAACAGCCAGAAACGTAAACGTTAATACGATATCTCTGTTCATCACTTTACACTGCAAGTATTAAAATATCTCATCTTTAAAAAGAAACACGCGGACGTAAAATTTAAAATTAGCAAAAAGAGAGCTTCTGATTAGTACAAATTCTGAATGATTTGTTCGATCGATTTTAAATGCGATTAAGCTCTTCTTCCTTAGAAGCAAAAACGTTTGCACCGAAAGAAGATACAATCTTCGAATACTGAGTAACAGACGGTTTTGGTAAAAACAATTGAAAAAGGTTAGAAATGGTTGACATCGGAGCTTCAATAGGGGGAAATACTATAAGAAATGCATTTGCCTCGGTTTCAAAAATTGAGCTTGCGATGATATAAAAATGTGTGTATAGCTTAACCAGATGCAAAACTCTGGTATATGTATACTTGGCCTGATGTGGAAATCTTATAATATAACAATATGCTTATTTGCTTATACAGAAACATATTTTTTT
>KK112027.1:50104-81210 GCA_000611955.2 Stegodyphus mimosarum | reverse complement strand
AGGGAAAGAAGAAAGTTTTAATTAGATAAATAATTATTTGTTCCATAAAAATTATTAAATGTTCTATAGAGAAACGAGGCAGCAATATTTTTACTTCCCTGTACGAAGTACAGGAAGTATTGTAATCACGAAAAATATGGGGTATCATATTTCAACGAAAATATTTATTTCGACCGCTCTTGAATCCATTTGAATGATTTTTTTGTGGGATATCCGCACGTACGGAGAGTATAAAGAACTCTTTTTTCCATATCGGATTGTAATATGGATTTACAATGGATATAGAACGAATTTTTTTTGTGACGCCTGTACATACGTCTATATCTGTGTCTCGCATAACTCAAAAACGATTAGCCGTAGAACGCTGAAATTTTGAATATGGGACTGTTACAGTATCTAGTTGTACATCTCTCTTTCTTGTTGCAATTGACTGAACCAAATATATATATATTTATACTATATATTTGTATATTATATATATATACTATACGTATATATTATAAATAAAGTAGTAAGAAATTTAGTACGAGATCCACAAAATATGAAAGAAATGAATTTTAAAACCAGTAAAATCCCCAAATTTCCAATTATTCCAAAAACAACAGAAATATATAAAAATACAAAAATTAGGAAAATGAATACAATTAAATCCTGATTCAACGTTATCAAGAGGATGTAGATCAGATTCCCTCAAAGCCCTCTTTCCAGGAACACCACTGTGTTTCTGTTCATCCAAAATTAGCTGATAAACTAACTAAAATTATTTTATTACAATAGTTCATCAGAAAATTCGCAGTGCCTCCTGGTTTTCCTGGGAAGATGGATTCAGGTGAGTTTGATCTACTTCCTCTTGATAACACTGAATCAGAATTTATTTGTGTTCCTTTTCCTAATTTTTCTTATTTTTACTCATTTCTTTTGTTTCGGTGTTTAGTCTGGTTTAAAAACACTGAGTTGATGTTATTTTGTTTTACATACCCATTGCAAAGTTTTGGGATTTTTCTGGTTTTAAATTTAATTACGTTTGGGGATTTGGTTGTAAATTTCTTACCATTTTGTCTATAATTGATTAATTTTTCAGCAGCACATTGCGCGGAAATAATGTTGGGATAATTTTGTTTTCAAAAAATGGGGAGACACTATTGTATATATATATATATATATATATTGATTTTTATAGTAACTGAAATATCTTATAGGTTATACTATTATTATATGTTATAACATATTTATATATATATATATATTATAGATAGATAGATAGATATATACAAAATCACACACACCCTCTTACCCGGTTGTTCCGCTAGCTCTGTATTTTTATTCTATATGTTGGTAAATTGTGCATTTGTCGCCTTAAAAATGATTGAATTATGTCGCTCATATGTTCCGATTAGGGTTTTAAAGCCTACAGTAGTTGTGGAATTATCAACAATTTAAAAGTGGTGGCTAGGCCTAACGTGTCGGCTATTTGTTTACATTTGAAATTCTTCATAGTACAGTGAATTAAGTCAGTTGGAGCACACAATGTAGTGTCTTTCTGCTCAGTGGGAACGACAGTTAACTTAAAATTTTGTGTACCGATACTCTTGCCTTCCTGCCCGGTGACCGAATTGCTTCCTTTTATTGTATTT
Source organism: Stegodyphus mimosarum (assembly GCA_000611955.2). Taxonomy (NCBI): domain Eukaryota; kingdom Metazoa; phylum Arthropoda; class Arachnida; order Araneae; family Eresidae; genus Stegodyphus; species Stegodyphus mimosarum. The sequence continues at coordinate 79,576 of KK112027.1, read as the reverse complement.
AGTGTTTTATGGTTTTCTGCATTTTACAATTTTTAATGAAGACGTTTTGAGTTTTTATGTATTTTTGCCTTACCGCGAAGTGAGAACTGAGTTGAATGAATGGGAAATATAACTCTAATGAAATTCGATGAAATAAGTTTTAAATGAAGTGCAGCAAAAAGTGTGTATAATTAATAGGCCGTTTAAGGCCATTACTATGTAGTATCCATGCAGATTCTGTTTTGGGAAATCAGACAGTGGCTTTTGTTTTGGATGTACTACCAGGACATAATTTTTATATTATATTACTCATTTATAACACATGTTATTTGCTATATCCAGTTTATTTAGCAAGAATTATTAATCCAAGTTTGATCTGAAAATTAATTTCGATTCTTAAGTTTTACTTAACAAATAAAATGGCGTTTCACCCATATATTCCAAGGAAAATTTTAGTAATACTACTGGATTACCTATCTACTTAAGCTAACAGTTTAATCCCCATATTAACACAGACTGTTTAAAGATGGCAGTACTTTAAATGATATTAAATAAAGACTATAAAGTAATAGATAATAGTAATTCTACTCCTAGCGGATTTATCACTTGTTACAGTTAAAAACCTGATTAGTTAGAATTATGCTTAATTTACTCTGTAATTCAGTATAAAATTTTACATATATTCTCTACACACTTGGTAAAAATATGGTTCCTTAAGTTCAGTTTTCAGGTGAAACAATAAACCAGGAACGGAATGAAACAAATGTTCTATATTTCACAAAGGTTAACAGTCTGAGAGAGAGTAGACTCGTAATATATTCGACGAAGCAACAGAATCTTAAATACAGGGCTTCCGCTAACAGCAAAAGTCAACGGCACAAAACCATTGAATCTGGAATGTAACTCTCCAAGTGTTATGGACGTAAAATTCCACTTGAATGAAGAAGGATGAGTTTCCAATTCATTACCCTCGGAAATTTCCACTAGTTCCCGATGTATACAATTTCAGGTTGGGTGCATATTGAAAGGAAAAAGTTACAAGGTGAATGGATCATGTTCCAGTTATAATTAAAACACCACTTATTCCTCATTGTCTGAGATACTTTAAACTTTCAGAGCAAAACCCGTAACGCTCATTTATACTAAAACGAAAACGAATAGACGCGATAGGACTCTCACATTTCCCTTTTTTCAACCTGCGTTCTTCTCGTCTCCTTCTTCTTCTTTCACCTCTCTTTTACCGCCTTTATCATATCAAAAGAAAAAACAGTCAGACAGACCTTCATATTATTCAGCTTCTGTCACGATTTCTCCTCTTCCTTTTTTTCTGCACCTTTACTATGTATGCCATTTCTTAATTATAATCACAATTGACATTTCAAGCAACCACCCTCATATTTCGTTAGTAGAGGGATATTTTAAAACATTTCCTAGAAATCAAAACGAAACTGCTCAAAGGAAGATTTCTTTTTCAAAGCATCTGCTTTTCGTCAGCCTACAGAGAGAAATTTCGTCTATTTTTTCATTTGAACTAATTTCAGAACCGTTGACTCTTCTCCCATTTCAAACCAAATATTAGTAGTAATAATAGTATCGTTTTCAAAATACCGTCCATTATGCACAAAATTCTCAGTAACATTTGATATGATTTAGATAATCAATACCTCAAGAAAATAAGCAATTTCCTAACTTTTATCATGAGAAAAACTGAAAGGAAGACGGTTATTAAATTTCTTTCGAAAAAAATTCTTAGTCTTGAAATCTTTTTTTATAAATAATTTATTAAGGTACTTGAAATCTTCCTTTCAAAGGAAAAAGCGAATTCTTCCATTTTTGTATAAAATGAATCGAAGCAGAATAGTTATACAGTAAGGTGCTTGAGCTAGTCAACCGGCTATATAGGAAATGTTGGTCTATCAAAAAACTTAGTAGTCTAACAATTTAGATAGCGATATATCTAACTCAAATAGGTGAAACCTCATCCTCCTGGAATATTTTCGAATTGTGTTTCGTTAGAAAACATATACTTAGCTGCAAGAGTGCCTTCGAGGGTAGAAAATGACTCACATACCTTTATTTAAGAAATGGCCCAAAAGATGCTTAGTTTTTGATGAATGCCTTTTTTGTTCAATAAAGGAATGATAATTGTTTGTATGCCTTATTCGGACAATGGTGATTTATCATTATGCACAAATAAAACATCACTTTGTCACTCACTTGACATTTAATGTCAAGTAGATAACAAAAACCAAACCTCTGAATATTGCATTGCGATTACAGAATTCTTATCACTTGATTTATTCATGTGGTTCCTGACTCTAAACGTTGCAATATCTGCAAACCGTATGGTTTCAGTTGCAACGAGACAGTTCGTGATACTCTGTCTAACTTTCACTACTGTATAAGAAGGAAGATCTGATCGTCTAGGTTCCTTCCTTAATACACAGTTAAGCAGTATGCTTGAGTTGCTGATTATCACTGCAGAATGCTGTAGTGGTTTTATGGATTTTTATTTTACTGTCTTTGGAAATTCACTTGTGCAGTAATAATGAATAAACACTTTGTATTTACTTAAGGGTTCTAGTATAGAATTTGGTGCCCCTTCGATTGACGATAAATTTTGTTCAATTTTGGCAATGAAACTCCATTTCCGGTTACCATGATAATTTTAACTTGGTTTTTAGTTTCCTGATTTTTTAAGTGGAAATAGATCAATGTGTAAATGGACAAAGTCAAGGCAGTGCGCAATGCCAAGTTTGTGCAATCCTCTGACTTTTTTAAGAGAAAATAGATCGATGTGTGCACTGAGTATATGCAAATCTTTTACTTCTTATTTTGGTTTTATGTAGCAGCCATCTTGAAATTGTGCCTTCCTGGCACCGATCTTGGAATAAAAAAATACAAGGGGCACCCAATTCTAAACTTTTTCCTCTTAGGCTTTCTACCCTAAATTCTCCATTTGAAAGGGAACTCATACCTTCTATATGATGAGTCACAAGAAAGGCTTGCAGGCCCGAGCTGAAAAATTTATGGTACTTTTTTCGTTATGAGCACTTGCGATCAGAACTTGAAGATCATGGAACTTTAAAACTCGATGTAACTGTATTCTGTTAAAATTGAATTTATAAACTGGGAAGTAATCAGAGATTGAATATTTTAGTGATGAACTTATATATTAAATTTATTGTGACATTTTGTTATCTTTCAAATTTTTGTGTAAATTAAACTAATAATTAGTTAATTATATTGTGTGAAAATAACAAATTTTAAGTTATTCGAAATTACAGCTACAATGTCAGTTTTTACTTGGCTAATATTCTTCACTTTTTATTTTATTTTAAGGAATCAGACCTTTTTAAATTGCCATTTAAAAATTATCTTCACTTGAAAAACTATAAAGACGAATAACGTTGAATAAAAGAACTTAATTTGGGTACACGGTATCCATAAATTTCTGATGTTAAAAGTGTGTTGTTTTTTAAAACACCAACGTATTAAATGCATGTAAAACTTATTCATATTATTAACACATACAATTCATTATATACTAAATGTAAACTGGTGTCTGTTAAAGTGGCTATAATATGTTCTTTCTTAAGATGTACGATACGAATGGAATATTGATAAATGAATCAAATACAAACGAAAACATCTTCATAACTTTATATTGTTGTAGGCTGAACAAAACTGTCACTAGATTATTATTTGATTATTATATTCCTTAAATTATATAACGCTTTATCATGACAAAAGAGTTACGTTAAAGAGACATATGAAATATTTTGGTTTTACTACAAACTCGTTTCCACATATTTCGCTGAGTAAATATTTATCATTTTGGATGTTTCGAAATATTTGCGTTTGGGAATTACATTTTATGATGAATATTTTTGAAATATAACTTGATTTTATGAATTCTTGGCAGTGAAACAAACATAGTTAACTGGATTACTCGATTAAAGTAAAGTACACTAGAGTTAGCTACGCGTAACAAACATGAATAATAGTGACAATATTATTTATATTTATGAACATCTGAATATTGATGAAAATAATATATATTTATTTCAGCTGCAAATTGTCAAGTGATTACTCTAGCTACCTGCCAAAAAAATTTAGCTTCAGTGTCTGTGGTTGTTTTACGTATTGTCAAAAATAAATAGTATATTGAATAGCGTATTAAATTTAAAACCCAAAGAATTGTTTTTAACTTTGAAGTTCGTAAATATTTTATGCATTATTCTCAAAACGGATGAATTCGCACATTTAATGTAGGACTAATTAGATAATATCCATTTTAAAGAATTTAAAAATAATATATCTCTTAAAGATTGCGTTGTCTGCAACATCTTCGACCACAGGGAACGGGGATCACTTACGGTATCTGTAGTCAACAGGGATTCAACAGGAATATTGCTTCTTTCACTAATTTTTTGCTTTTATTACAGAATTTTGCTAACTTATGTGGAATATCTAATGTATATATAGTTAAAAGTATAACTAAATTTTGATACATTTTTATAGTAGTTAAGAAATGTAAGAAACTTATGTAAAGAATTCATCTTTTCTGGAGGCGGTTCTAAATTTGTAAGGCAAGATTTTGTAATTTATGTTACTTGAATTTCAGGTATAGTAAATTGAGTTTAAAGAAAAACATTAGGGGAGCCACACATTCATATGTTAACTAAATGCGAATTCAAAGTAGACTTCAAAAATTTATTACTTAGTTATAATAATTAAAATTAGTTATAGTTTAAATTACCAAGATTTTGTTCCTTGGGACTTTCATTGAACAACTAAAAGTTTTCACTTTTGTGAAGAAAATCGAAAAAATAAATTCTGCGCTGGCAATAATAAGAAACTGTATCCTTATTAATAAGTAAAGCTATTTCATCAGCCTCTACTCTCTCTGGCACCTCGAAACAAGAAAAGATAAATATTCTAAGTAATTAAGTATTTTAATTGTGCAGAATATAGGGCCTTAACAGAGACTAATGAAACCGGAAGTTCATTTCCCTATCTTAAAGCTGTAATGAATTACCTCACTTGCGGAAACAATGAAGAAAAAGAGAATAAAATCAAAGTAACTTTGAATGAGATACTACAAACTTTCTAATACTCCAGCGTAGATAAAGCCAGTTGAACGAGCCAGTTGAGCGAAGTAAACGAATGATTAACAAGGACCTGAAGCAGAGTTACACTTTCAAAACCACAAATAGTAGAAAAATTGCAGTTGTCATGGAAAACAGATGTAAAAAAATTATTTGGAATTGGAAACGTTAATAATATAGAAACTGCGCCGACTTTTGGAGGGAAAAAAAAACCTAAGATTGAATTGATGAAATCATAGCGGAGTTTGTAATTCAGGTAAATATTTGCACCTATTTTTATACATTTGTGTACTTTGCTGCTTATTAATTTTTATCTATTTCGTATTATTGTATATTTGGTTTTATTTAATAACTGTGTGCATCATTTTTTTGTATGTTTATTTACTGTGCAGCTCGTATAAATTTTAATTTTTGGGCTTTTATTTATGTATTAATTTATTTTACTGTATAGCATCTTTTTTTAACTCAGTGTAAATAAACACTAGAGTTATGCAAATAGCTTAAGGAGAAGGGATAGTTTGCTTTTGAATGTCTACTAGGCCTTGACAATTCATTTTTGATTTCAAGTTGGTAACATTTTTAAATGTAACGCTCATTTGGCAACATTTTGAAAGTTTCCAGAAGACACATTTTTGAAATTCTAAGCTCGATTACTCAAAAATGTTCTCTAGCGATGAGCTCTTCTTTTACCACTCTTTAGTGATCGTTATAAATACCGCTAATATGAGAGATTTTTCTGATAGTTGAGAGTTTAATTAAATATTTTATATATACAAATGCTGTGAGTCTAATATTCGAAGATATTAGCCCTTTCTCTTACCTGAAATTCTGAATTTTCGACTGCAGAGACTAATTAACGTAACTGTATATTTTAGATCCAATTAGCGACATTCCAGTTTCTTCGTTTAGGAAAAGTACCGTATTAACTCGTTTTTTTTCTTTGAGCTAAATTTTGCCCTTCCTTTGACTTATGTATTCAGAAAATCTTCCAACAATATAAAACTTTGGATAAAACTGTACTTAGAGATCACCGACATTCAGTGACATGATTATGATTTGGATATTTTAAACCGAAACATATTAGCTTATAAATTGGACATACTTTGAATACGTAGTGAGGAGGTAACTTTATATATGCAACTCAAAACTTCAGATGCATTAAACCCTGTCTAGAAATCTCAACCGAAAAGCAATCTGATAAATTTTGGGCGGGTTAGAAACATAAAAAATTGACAAATGTTTTTTCAGAACTAAGACGAAAACCCGAATTTATTATCAGACATTTATAATGGTGATATGAAAGGGCCGATATAAATATGGAATAGAATAATATTTAATAAATATATAAGTAAGTGTTTTATTATTGGTCAATAGATGTATCAAAGCATTGTGACATTTAACTTGAGACCTTGATAATTATGTCACTGAGGAAATAACCGATATTTTCAAGAAAAAGAAGCCACAAAAGAAAACTGCATCAGATTTATATATTTTAAAGGCATATGTCATTTCTCGGTGTGATACTCATAGAAGAAAAAGAGAAACTAATCAATGTTATTCCCCGTATTAAGAGAAACTGTGCAGAGAATTGTAAAATATCATGATTTGTTAAATTTTTTACAATGGATTAGACAGTCGTAAAGTTAATAAAAGACCTGGTAGGTTTCCAGACATTAAACGATATATAGGAACATCCATATTAAAATGTTTTGAAAACCTCATTATTAATGTAACGATTTGTAAGATACCAATAAACTATCAGACCCTGCGAAAGCGGTCCTTTACTGTTTCTAATATGTATTATTTGAGAAAAGGTTTAGAGGTAAACTAGAGCTTTCTGATGATAAATGATACTAGAGATCTGTGATAATTTTAAAGTTAACGATATAAAGGCAAGTTTCAAATATGTGTAAGATTTTGTTAAAAATTTTATTCTGCTGGGAAAAGTTAGCAGCAGAAATACTAGCTTACCTCATTTCAGTTTGACCTGAATTCACTATACCGTGAACCGTAGTAAGAACTCTCAACTACTGGTATAGTATAACTTGTTGACAGGTCTCGTTTACAAAGATAACAATGCTATATAAATATATCTTTATCTTTTCAAAAGAGAACGCGCAACAAGTCGATCGCCTAGGTAGGATAGGAGAGTCTTCTATTCAGTCAACATTTATCATCAACAATATTAACATGTTACCTTAAAATAACGTAAACAGCAGCTATAGATGGGCTTAGATGTTTACTAACATTGATTTCAAAGGGGATCATACATAAATTCCTGTTCTCTAGGGAGCTAAAGAACTTATAAAAGGAGAGATGTACAACAACATATTTACAGAACATCAGTCGGTGAAAAGAAGAAAAAAGAACGCAGTTCTATCTTAAAAGAGAAAGTTATGAAACTTAAAAATGCTAATATATTTGAATTCTTAAAACGGTGAAAAGAACTGGATTGGAATTAATGTCATCAACTAAACAAGATAAATTTTTGTGAATTTAAAATAGCGCTTTCAAGGAAATCCAATCCTGATACACCTATAGTCCAATCCACATATAAATCCAATCCACCTATAAATATAATATATAATCCAATCCACCTATAAATCGATAGAGTTTTACTTAAAATCTCAGTCAGTCTGAGGTCGATTCTTTGTTGAATTTTAAAGCAGCATCAATCTTAGAAACGGCGGTAGAAGGTGCCGATGTGTAGTTAGATGTAGATTATTTGCTATATTCCTCGTATAATGACGTTTCTTCAACATAAGGTTATGTCATAAATAAATACATCCATATGATATAAAATAATTAAAAGAAGTAACTGAAGAAGGGAAATGAGTTCATTAAGTCTAACGTTAAGATTATTTTAAACACTTTGTTTATGTCCGGCAGTATTAACCTGAGATTATTCAGAAAGTAAGTAAGAAAAATATCTTACAGTTTCTCTTCCTTCTTTCACTATAAACATATAAATCTTCATGCACCATCGCATATAGTAATTGATAAACTAATCCCGTCTGTGACGAAATGTTTCTACAGCCAGTTCTTGGTTTAACGAGGTAATATCGAGAACAAAGTCCAAGTTTAACTCCGAATCGAGACTAATAGCAAAGAAGGATAATCCATATTATAATTAACAGAAAAATATTATTACCAACTTACCCGTATTTTAAGCAATTTAATCTAGAGAGTAGGTTACTTGGTTATATAAATTAAATCAGTATTCGAAACACAAGAAATAAATAAAGAAAAAATCGAAATGAAGAAACTAATTTACAAATGGCGTTAAAGAACTATGTTCACAAAAGAGCTCAAACAATGTTATTGAGTTTCAAACTCTAGATAAAAGAGCTCAGTTAGAGCTTTCCTTTGTTTTGGGGCATTGATTATAGGTTCCGATTATAGATACAGTTAAATTCTGCACTATTGTGGATAAAAAAGAACCCTAAAATAGTAGACCCTTATATACTCTAATTGCTATTACATCACGCACTTTTCGTTTTTATACTTGCAGTAGTTAGTTTTGTTTGACGCTGATGATTGTGTTAGTAATCTTTCCATCGTTTAGTAAAGAGAAAACTTATATCTTTAATAAAAGAAGGAGAAAGAAAAAGACGTCTTGGTAAAATTTCCCTCCTTTCGATTGTGAGCTTATTGCAGTTTGCTTGTAATACGTTTTACTTACCTAAGTTTGTTTAAAGACCTGTAAGAGTACTATAAATATGATGCTTAATTTTTAACCACTTTCCCCTGCTTCCCATTTCTTGCTTTCACGACTTATCTGTATGAAGCGTTCTTCCAAGAAGCTGAAAAGAAAAAAGTAATAAAAATTTTATATATATATCTTTCCAGGGAAAAAATGAATAGGCAGATGGAGTTTACTGCTTTCGTGTTACATATATTAACGTACTTTTTAATTCTTACTAATTAATTCATTATGCTTTAAAGGATCCATAAAAGTGCATTACGAAGTGTGCATTACCACAAAAATTAATGAATGTGTATTTTACATTAATTAAATTAAATTTTATGAACAAGTAAGGTTTATCCTAATTTTATGACAGTTATTTTAAGTTTATGCATCTTTCCTATCTCTTCTAGCTTCAGCTTGCAATTTCCTACTAAAATGTATTTTCAGAAACGCGGTTAATGCAAATGAGTAAGAATAGTATTTAAGTCGATGTTTCACTCTCTTCGTTAGAGAGCCCGAGTTCCTGACTAGCGCACGTTTGCCTTTGCTTACCTCTCTCTCGAAGCTATTGCTACGCTCGGCCGTATTTTAGGCCCTTGATTAGCTTCGCCGACTTAATTGAGATTTAGGGGCCAACTACTTAGAATCTTGATAGCTTCGGCTGTATCTTAAGTTAAATTTAATTTCATATTAATTTGAGTTCAAGCCCAAGTGGAGGCTTTGCTGTACGCTCCGAGTCAGGAGCGGAATTGTGTCATATTTATTTTGAGAAATAAAGGGTAGTTAATCCTTCTTGAGTCTTACGTCTCTGTTCACACACTGAAGCGACTATTCGCTTATCAGTGTAAATGGGTTTCGATTAATGAGCTGTGAAATAAAAGGTGAAACCCCACAAGCTATTAAATTTAATTTTGGGTTAAAAATGAAACAAACTTACTTTGGCTTTGTGAGTTATAAAATTTCGTCATTGTAATGGCTATTTATGTTTTCAGAAAATTTTTAACAATTTAAGTTTTAAAAAGTAAAATTTTAGCTGCGGAAAAGTTAGGAATTATATATTAAATTGAAGAAATTTAAAACTCCTTTAACTGAAATAATAAAAACAAGTGGAGTATATATTAAAAATAAAAAAAAATCTAGTATTTAAAATTATTTTAATCAAATCTTTATAATTTCTTAAAGAAAGTAGTCGCATAAAATTCGTTGCAAGGTGAAATGTTTTATTATTTATTAGCACTGTGTATCATTAAATTGCGTTTTATTATGAAACGTTTTACTTGAGTGGTATTATAAAATATCATTTTTCACGTCACTTTGTAAACGTAAAAACTAAATAAACTAACTAAAATGAAGGAAAAATTTAGACAAATAAATGGAAGATAATGAGTTAGAGATATATAAAATTTATTATTACCACAAAACCACCAAACAATGCTCAGGCTGTATGTACAAAATTTACTTTTTTTATTTCATTGCTTAGGGATGATTGTGACACCAAGCCTCGGATAGCTGGCTCTGAGGAAAAGCAGTATTTTGATAACATTAACTTTGCCAGAACCACCTGTTTCCACTTAAGCCTTCCTTTGTCTGTTGGAAAACTAGACTACAATGTTGCGATATAGAAATACAAAGGAAGTTCTCTCAAAAGTGCTATGCTTTCAAAGCGACTGGAATTTTAACATTTCCTTTCAGAGCTACAAAACATTCCATCATTTAGAAACTATTATTAATTATTCAGGGATATAAGAAGCAAATGTCGACTGTCTCTTCAAAAAAAAAAGTAAATATTCCTTCAAGAGTTTAAAATATTCAAGCACAGTATTTTGTACAAGTTGATTACAAATTTTCCTGATTTTTATTTCGGAAATAATTAAGTTTAGTTTAATCATGTTATTCATAAACATGCTTAACAAAACTTTGAGAAACTGCAAGTTCCTCTATTTTAATCTCATACTGTGGAAAGCAAAAAAAGCAAACAGAAGTGTTATAAATAATAAATCAACGTGTTTAACGCAACACGTATTCATATATTCTGCATTTAATGAAGATTTTCCATAGACAACGTCTCTTTATTTGGCGCGTTAAATGAACGTTTAAAGGGATATTTAATCTCAGGAAGGGAAAAGCTAAAAACGGAAACAAGGAAAGCATGTTATAATAATTCTAGTCTTAGCAAATGTGACAAATAAATTTTGAAAAATTAAATAAATGATGTGCAGGGCTTCGGTTTTACTGCAGCAAAAACCTTGCTCGGGAATGTGCCACGAACGTTGCTCGAGTTGACCTCCATCCGAGTTGTTAGCCGAATGGAGCTAAAATCCCAACTAGGCGGAAAATATTAGGTTTATACAATGATATGAGATCCGCTGGACTGATTTCCCATATCACGGAAACATGTTAAAGATGACAGCACACGAAAATTTACAGATTTAAATCCACGCATCAATTTGAGCAGCAGATAAAACAAAACTCTAACAGTGTTATATGGACACAGATACAGATGTGTTAATGCATAAGCTTTTATTAGAGGGTATATGATCTAAACATGTGGGCAGTTGATAAACAAATAACAAATTGAAAATAAGGCAGAATTATGTCCAGAGTTGAATACGGATAATAGTGCTGAACACAGAATAGAAGTATGCCGCTGTATTCCTATTGTTGGGAAAAACTTACATTATGGAAGGATTTGGAGCCGGTTACATAAGGTTTGTCGTAAAAAAATCAGTATGAAATTACTGAGCCAATATTTCGTGCAGATCTGTAGCCCACGCTGAACAGGTTGTGGAAGATAATTCTCTAAGACGGTGTTATGATGTTCGTGGGGCAGTCAAATAAGTAGCGGTCTGCCGTTGCATTTCTACCGCACACATAAAGATAATTGTTGCTGCGGCTGAAGTGATGCAAGTATGTAGGAAAGAGTTGTATCGAGAGGAGTCTTGTGTCAGTGAAGAATAGCTGTTCGTAGTTTTGACACTTTTAGAAAAACGCTCTGCGAGCCTGTGAGCTATCTTTCCTACCATCTTTTGAGTATGTGCTCTTGAGTGGTCCGATTAGGATGTAATGTGAAGAGGAGAGTTAGGATAACTTCATTTGGTCGTTGCTTACTGTGCGTTTCGCCAGCTAGTAAGCGACTTGATTTCCTGCCATTGTTTTATGAACTAGAGACCATTATAGAATAGGACGATTAGGAGATGAAATTTGTGACATTAGGTGGCAAATAGCTTATACCAGCGGATTTCTGCTACTTGTGCCCGTAAACGCCAGACACCGAGTGACTATAAATCCTGGCATTCAGCGTATGGGCCATTGCGTAGAAGATTTCAGCATGCACTGCTGTTAGATTCACTTCGAAAACGAAATTGTTAAGCCAAGTCTACTTGTCCACTTGTAGTTTTCCATTTTGGATTCTTTGTTTACATTCCGCCATATAAGTGTGCGATGAAGGTTCCATACACACATTTTGCTTCAGGTTTTCATGTGAAGGGTTGCAACTGGAATGTAAAATAGCCTTGCCTTTTTTATTGCAATGTACTACTTTCTGCCTTCAGAGATCACATATCCTGTCAAGTTTGGTGACATTTGCAATGCCATTCTTCCTTTCTGTTATGAAGTCTAAAGGAAATAATCCTGAAGCAACTTGAAGAGCTGCCTTTAAAGCTGTGCGATATTCTCTGCAGATGATGATTAGAGGTGGTTTTTTTGTTGGAGGGAAATGAAATTCTGCCTCATTTGGTAGAACAAATGTTACCCCTCATTGAAGATCCGTAAAGCTCAATACGTTGCGTCACTGTTAAAAACTATATTTGAAGGAGTTTCGATAGTATTTCACAACTGTTGTACGGTGCATTAAAAACCAGCAAGTTGGAGCGCATGTCCTTAAGGTAGTGATTGGCATGTCGGGAAGGGATGTAAGTAGGAGCTCTAGCATTAATCTGAAGTATTTCATTTGTGTGGCATATTTGGTGGTTTTTTTATGTGACAAATTCGATGGTTCCATATTTAATAGAATTTAGCGCTGGGATTATATCTCAAAACTTTTGCGTTCCATTACCATGGTCTGAGATTTATCATTTGAGATTGTGAGCTTATGCTCGTTTACCCAGTTTATGGAAGGTGTCAAGTTTTCCTGAGCTCTGTTTTTCAGGCTATTTCTACCGGTCATTATCACAACAATGTTGTCTTTGTACGTCTTTGTGCTTTGTGTGCTCTGATTCATCACAGAGAACAAGAACTCCGTTAGTAACTAGATTTCAAGCGGTCAGAGTTCTGTAGGTATCGCCGGGAGATATTTCAGTCATTATTGTACTATCCAGTGTTGTATGATTTTTGTGTACCTCTAAAGCTTGAGGTCAACGAAAGCACTTGGGCATCCTTATGAATGACATCTGGCTATTGCAGTGAATTGAAGGCCCCCTGGATATCGATTGATATAACAAGTGAATGGCTTTCAGCTATTTTTATTATTTTCGTCCACATTGTACATTAGACCTCGGCAGTGCACGTTCGATGCTGCTGCTTGCTCGGAAGCCATACAACTTTGGATGCATTGAGGCATTTCTTTCGAGATGTTAATTAATATATCACTATGATCCTCTCTAAACATTTCCCGATTACAGGAGGAAAACTTATTGGTCGACATACTGAGTTGATCCTAGATGCTCTTTAGAAAATGCTCCAATTCTGCTGTTTCGGTGCCGCGGAGAAGTGATGAAGTCTCCAGCAACTGGAGAATATATGTTCTCGCGAAATGCATTCTTATTATTTTAAGAATATAATTGTACACTCCATCTCAGGCTGATGCTTTTTGCAGCCAACGAATGGATCATGTTATATAACTCGGATGTCGATGGGGATGGATCAGAACCTAGCTCGTGTTCCGAGTTGTTGCGTGCATTCTTGCTTGTTTTTGGAGAATAAAGGAGACTGTCTATGTGTTGTCTCTAAAGATGAAATGCATAATAGCATCTGATTTGTAAAACTAAAGAAAATAACCTCGAAAATTAAAACTTGATAGAAATATATAAAATTATAATTAAATTATGTATACAACACACAGCAAATTAAAACCAAAGTTCAAGACAAACAAATGTACAGAATAAAAAATGAACAGAAACAAAACAAAATGTACAAAAAGATGAAGTATAATATTTATTGAAATAACTGTAAATGAAAAAATATTGCATTGCTATATTATTTTATGAAATGCTTTATAACGCGCAGCAATAACATCTACTATGTTAATTGCATTACGCTGGGTATCCAGAAAAAGTGTTCCCCGAGCTTCTAGTAGCATCTTGGGAAAGCAGCAAAACATTCCTGTTCTCTCTGGATTCTAATGATACGACCAATGCATCTTCAAGTTTTCTCATAATAAAAACAATAACATTTGCTTCAGCATCTTAAAAAGCGTACGAGATTTTAAAGAAAAATCTGTTAATGAATATAGGTCCTAAAAACACCTGAGATGAAGCATATAGAATCTCGTTCTGTTGGGAGCATAAACTAACGAGCTCTAAAAAAATTAACCACATGTCTTAATGATGTAACTTTTAATAATAATTATTTAATAAATCTGAAATAATGAATTTTACTTTTTTTTGAGTCAGATGAAAGGAGTAAAGAAGTCTTTATTCAATCAAATATAGTTTCACAGATGGCTCCACTTGGGTCTACACAAAATCAACACTTCTGGCTGAACTTGACAAAATGCATTAAATTTAGCTTAATGGCTCACAGTGTAATTTAAAACCCAGGAAGGCTCTGTTTCGTAGCAGTCAGCGAAACCAACCTAAATGGCTAGAAGCACTCACCGTCACAGAATCAAACTGCTAGTAATTCAGAATAGCAACGTTGTCTTCAAGCAGGCATAAGAAGCTCTAAAAACGCTTCCAAGATTTTTCTTTTAAATAGCAATTCTTTCTAAGTCACTTGAAAACACGCTCGCTAGCTTATTAGAATTCTTGCAGGAAAGCGTGGTTGAAAACAAAACTGAAAGGAAAGTAGCTTTAACTAAATATTAACTGTTATTCAGATTAAATAAATCCCTATAAGCACTAAGCTAAAATGCTTTTAAATATTCTCTTTTTAACATGAAATGAACTTTTGTTGACAGAAAGAAGCTAGTAAATAAAAGCGAACATACTACGCATAAGCAGAATTTGATCGTAGTGTTTTTGTAAATTTATATAAGGATTCATGCATAGTTGAATTTTATATGCATTGAATTATATAACAGCCTTTATTGATTTCGTACCTTTTATATCCTTTATTTTTATTTAATTCTTCATTGATTTGGTTGATACTTTGTATATATTTCATATGCGTTTCGTATTATTTTTAATTTTTTGGAATGATTTTACTTTTCGTGAGTTAAATCAGACAATTATTTTGCAGTGTTTGCCAGTTAGTGCAAATAAGTTTTGGAACTGTATAAATAGCATGAAATCAAAAGTGGCTTAGCAATATTTGTGCATTTTTGGCCTAACATAAGAGACGAATTCTTGTAACTTTAGAATTTCGTAGAATATCCTTTTTAGAATATTCTAATAGCCCCCTTCAAGGAAAGATTTTAAGTAAAACAGTTTTGACACGCGTAGAAAACGTTTTTGTTTATGCAGATTGGAACCCTTGAGTTCAGGTACTCAGTGATTTACAGCCTTTGTTCGGTGAACGAGTTTGCAGTTTCCGTTGTCCCTTTTTAATTTCGAAAAACTAAATTTACGCGTAATAAGCCCTGTACTCCGAGAACTAAATATACAAAGAAATCAGAGTAATAAAACGCCTCCATAACACAACATAGGTTTATCCTTTCGTTCTCGAATGTATTTTAATTTGACATGGCGCAAATTCGAAAACCCAGAGAACAGTTTCATTTCAAATTTTGTATTATGTGTATATTTTAGATGATATATTACTTTCTAAGAGTTTATGCTATTGAAATGAGAATATTTAAAATCTTTCCTCTCATTCAAACCACAAATGCTTGTTTGGATTTACATCTGGCAAATTTAAGAGCCGCAGCAATAAATAAAATTCCTCATTTGGTTTTGCTCTCAGAACTATTTTATGTTTTTTTTTTGTAGTATACTGAATTTTAATTGTAAAAGCTTGTTCTTTTATTGAACCTTGTCATTCTCCACTTCACAGCTTTGACTTTCTTATTATCTTATATCATTAAGATACAATAACACGCCGAAGAAATATTAATTTAGAAGTCAAATAACAAAAATCAGAGTTTTATTTTCAAATTTTCACAGGACTAGTTTCGATGATTTTTACCGAACCACCATCCTCAGCTGCAAAAGCGCAAATGAACGAGAAAAGATATAATGGTTAGATAAGATAAGATAAGAAAGCCTAGACAGGAGACAAGTTCATTTGCGCTTTTGCAGCTGAGGATGGTGGTTCGGTAAAAACCATCGAAACTAGTTCTGCGAAAATTTGAAAATATAACGCTGTTTTTTGTTGTTTGACTTCTAAATTAATATCTTATATCGTATTTCATTCCAAAATTACGATATAAATGCGAAGTAATCTCATCGTGAAATAATAACCTTTGACTGAACTAAGCAAGTGT
Organism: Stegodyphus mimosarum; assembly: GCA_000611955.2. Classification (NCBI taxonomy): domain Eukaryota; kingdom Metazoa; phylum Arthropoda; class Arachnida; order Araneae; family Eresidae; genus Stegodyphus; species Stegodyphus mimosarum. The sequence continues at coordinate 63,219 of KK112027.1, read as the reverse complement.
GTAAGGTATTTCCCTCCTCCTTGCCGCGTAACCTCGTTGTGTAATTGGAAACACGTGCGGTTAGCAGTTGAGAGGTCCGAAGTTCGAATGACGGACATTGCATAGCTTTCCTGTATCCCGCTTTGGCAAATCTAATAGACGCTGAAAGCTTGCTATTGTATTCAATAATAATAATATATTATTTGTAGTAATTGTTTAACATCATAATCTTCGTAATGTTCATTTCCTCATATTTAATTTAATTTTGCTTGTCTAACATGTTTGTTTAATGTTATTATGACATTTTCCACGAATAGATTATAAATGCTATAGCTGTTAGCCAATAGTTTCCTTCCTTTCTTATAAAAGTTAATTTATGTGATTACGGCAAAGCCTCGAAGGCTATCTGCCTCAGGAAAGGTATGCATTCGTGGAGGACTTTTTAAGAGAAACTGGCTCGGATACACGTTACACAAACAACGAAATCAACGAACACCACGTAAACGCCCATGGAGCCCATTCGTTCGCAGGATGCGAACCTCGGACGAAACTACCAGTATTCAGCGACTTTGCCGTTCGGCCACTGATGGGCCGTCTTTTCTTATAAAAGAGTTTTAACGCCGCCCAGCCTGGATACTTAAAAAAAAGAACGCTAATCATAAATAGCACAAGTTATGGTTTCTTGACAATCGTACTTAAGAAATTTTCTATAGAGCGATCAATGAAAAGGAAACTAAAGATAAAGAATATAAATCTTTCCCTTAAGATTAACTAGACAGACCGAAAAATGTATATACGAGTAAACTGCACATTTCAAATACTTTTAATTCACGAATTTATATTTTGGAGCCTTTTTAATCGCAGCATGGGTTGTTGATTAAGATTTTTCATTACTTGTATTACAAACGGTCAACGCTCCAGAACGAGTAATTAATATTCTGTCTGTCCAATTTTAATTTTATTCTCAAAAGGCTTAAATTTAAGACGGAAGTAGGCACAGAAAAATGGCAGAAGGCAGCCAATGCTTTCTCGCATATATTCGCGAACTTTTCACTTACAGATACTGAACGTTTTGTTTTTAAGTATTTAAAACTTGAATCTTTGACAGTAAAAATTCCAGCTTTGAGACTGCAAAGATTGCATAAAATATTTAACTAGTTTTAAAGAGTTTTCACACTCAAGCACTAAAATATTTCTACGAAATCCTGCGCTTGTTTGAGGGAGAGTTATAATTGGATGTGAATCTTTGGAATCAATATTTAAGGAAACAAAACTCCTACCTTTGTGAGGCAATAATCTCAGAGAAACGATGTCTGATATCTTTATTTATTTATGCTCGCATATTTCTTTCAAAAGTAATCACCATGGGTAGATTTGTTACATTTAACACTCTTATAGAAACCCCTTCCTCAACACCAAGAAAATTCGCTAAAAAAGGAACGCTAGTAGTTTTATGTGTGTGTATATTACTATTTTCGAGGGAGAGAACTGTTACAATTCTCTTTTTTTTGTATTTGTGTATCGCGCAGCTAATGATGTAATCACTCTAAGGAATTAAAAGAACCACTTATATGATCTTTAGTTTATTTGTAAGTTCTAATTTACGTTTCTGATACGAACCCAATTCTTAAATCCGTATAATTTGTTAAAATTAGTTATCAGTATCTTAAGAAACGGAACATATTTGAGAATAGAAATAACGCAAATTTTGCTCCATTTTACAAAATAAATTACAAAGTCTCTTTTTCTGAGAACTTGCATTTCTCATGCTAATTCAAAAATCTTTATTTCTCTATTTCCGATTATCTTCCAATGCCGAAAATCCAGAATGGCGAAAGCCACATTTTCTGGATTTGGCTGAACAGCAAAATTTTCCAAACCTTCGAGCTTCCACATTTGACAACAAAAAGAAAAGGAGACAGAAATTTGTCTTCACGAAAGAAGTTTACAGGTTTATAGGTATCAAGAGAGTTATAATACAAGGACAGGTTTCTCTGTTAAAAATGATTGCATTATCAGATTTTCCTGTAGGCATAGAAAGCATCTGCACTTTTGAGTAAAGTGATTGGTATTTCGGCAAGTTTCATTTGTGTTAGAAAGTTTATGGAATGCAAGCTGTTGGTCCTTTTGTAAAATTTTAATTTATTAAATAAAAAAACATATTGCTTCTTTCTTTGAATTGTGAGAGAGAGGGAGGGTATCTACCCTCAAGAACAAGTGGGTACTCATAACACTAGAGATGTTGAAATGCATGAGATTAATTCCGTGTAATATGTATGGAATTGTATTTTATTTGAGAAAGAAGGAGGAAGTTATTCGTTTCGAATTTATAACAATAAAAGTCAATATAAATTTCATTCTTATAGTGATGAACTCTTGGCCTTACAAAATTTCTTTTTGGTTCGTAAGGGTTAGTAAAATTGAGACTACAGTGTATTTGATTTCTTTCGAGTTAATTACATAACATGCGAATAAATTGTTTACCCAAACCATAATTTATATATTTTTAATTAGAAGTGAAGTCACTTTAAATTGGATTACTATTTTCTTTCTTCGCGAAAAAATGTACTTCGAAAAAGTTAAATTTGACATGGTAGCTAGCAGCCACCTAAAAAGTGTCATGCAATGTGGAAGGTGATTTATCTTTATAGTTGTTGTAGTTAGTTTGCTGGAGTTTTATAATCCCTTCAAGCTTCCCAACGGCGACAGCAAATTTCTCAGACTTAACTATCTTCCACAGAAGCAGGTTTAATGCGAAAGTTTCATTGTTCATTTCCTAACAACTACTTGTGTTTTATTTGTGACAGCAGAGTAATCATCGTAAAGCCAAAGACGCTAATTAACAGTAATAAAGTGTTCAGTTGATGAAAAATACCTGCGGACATTTAGGTTTTGTTGTTGGAGCTGATTCCCTGCTAGATAAAAAAACATGTATAATTCATTTATTATTTTAACACTGTAATACCGATTAAGTTTGCAGCAGCTATTGTGTTATTTTATTAAACTTTTTTATTCACCTTTTACGCACCTCCTCTTTCAGTTTATGAAGGCACTTTTAAATTTTTATATTCAGTTATCATTGAAGACCCGTTTGCCACCGCCATCATAATATGGAAATATTCACATTCATTAATGCAATAAAGCAGTTAAGTAATTTGATAAACGAATCATGCTAAGCTGCAGTTTGTGAAACTTTTCTATATTTTTTTGTTTTACTTGACAGATTTGCTCTTGGGAATACTGTTGTAGTAGGGTTAACGTAGATTAATTACTGTTAGAACAAGATTTATCTTTTAGATAAATGATATTCTGCGGTAGGCGTCAAATAACTTCGCCTAGAGTTATTCGTTATCCAAGACATGTAGAAAAATTTGTAAAAAATTATTTAGAAACCATACTTATTTTTTACTTAGTTCATTTGCTTAAATCAGAGATGGACAAATTCTTGTCGCCAGAGCTCGCGCGATATGTTTTGTTGTCAATATTTAAGAATGGATCTTGAAATAATAAGCATGGTTTATTTCAATCAATTTTCGATATAATAACCTTGAAAGGAAATTAAAATTGTTTCATTCTTTCTTTCTTTCTTCTTTCTTTTTCTGTCCCGGATAAAAGCTTCGGAGCCTAGTGAAACGTTCCTAATAATTATATTGTTGTTGTGTCTTGTCCCCGCTGATTGACAATAACATCAGATCAGGCCTCTGAAATCAGAGTAAGGCCGCGAAATTCATTGAGGCAAGGTGTCACGATTACGCCTGTCGTTGGCAAGAGCGTTAGGCACCATACAGTAAGCCGTTGCCCCATTCCGCCCCCAATTTTGATGGAGAGCACCCTGGGGGTGAAGGGTTTGAGGGTTTCCCACCCCTCCTTCCCACAAGCTCTCGAAAGTACTTTCGGCTCACCGAAAATTTATAATGCCCCATGCCCCACAGACACAATACATTTACAAATCGATTCGTTTTCCGGGATTCGAACCCGGGCCCTTCAGTACATCAGTCAGCGTCACTAAACGCTATCCAGGCGGTTACGTGGCCAGAGCGGACGTGGTCAGAGCGGACAGTGGTTACAGCGGACACGTGAGGGGAGCTGGGTGGGCAGAGCGGACATTCTTGCACCTGTTGTGTTATTTCCCTAATCAGTCAAATGTGATCTATTGTGTAGTTTCGAGCTTTGCACCTGCTGTAGAGATAAGCCGATACTTTTGAGAGAGAAGGCCTTTCTCATTTTCTCAGTAGATGTTCGATCCTGAAGTGTGTATGTCGTTTTATATCGTCGAAAAAATCTGTGATGGAACCCATAGCCATTTCAACAAAATTACTCTCTACAAAAAAAGGAAAAGAATGTTTAGTTGTAGATGATTACCCACACCGTTTACACCGAAAAAATAAATTGGGAATGAGTTGGGTATGTGTAAAAGAAAGGACACATCATTGTAAAGGAAATGTGAAGACAAATTTTCAGTACGAAGTACTGAAGAAAACTGAACATTCCTGCCCGCCCAACGTTGCTGAGATCGAAGTTAAAAGGAAGTTAGAGACTTGCAGAAAAAGAGTCCGAGAAGAAACATCAGTTCTCGTTCCCCAGATATTTCAAGAAGAACTTTCAGAATTATATCAGAAAGGTTATGATTTCGTTGCTAAAATACAGACATACTCTAATGCCAAAACTGCTTTATGTAAGGAGAGGAGAAAGGCTTTGGGAGCTACTCAAAATCCCCAAAATGCCAATGACATTCAGTTTGCAAACGATACACTTTTGCTTTCTAATGGAGAAAACTTTCTTCGCTTAGACTTTCAAAATGACCAAGGTAACAGGATTTTAGTATTTGGAGGAGAAGAATCTCTGTACCTTTTGGAAAATGGAGACTTTTTTCTTAGATGGAACATTTAAAAGTTGTCCGAAACAATTTGCTCAAATATATACAATACACGTCGATTTAAGGAGTACAGCAACTGAGACCAACGTTTACCCAGCGCTTTTTGTATTTCTGCCTGATAAGAGACAAGCAACTTACATTGCAATGCTTCAGGAAGTGAAACGTTGGTGCCCTAAGTGGAAGCCGGACATTATAAAATTGGATTTTGAAGCCGCAGCCATCAATAGTTGTATGTTAGAATTTCCCAGTTCGACTATTTCCGGTTGTAACTTTCATTTTAATCAATGTTTGTGGCGTAAGATACAAGAAGTGGGTCTAGTAAAGGAATATAAAAAGAACGAAGATATAAGAAATGTTTGTTGAATGATTTCTGCATTAGCTTACTTGCCAATGGAACACATAGATGATGCTTGGAGCATTGTATGGGAAAAAGCTTTTAGCATTGACAAACTTACCACATTCATTGATTATTTTGTCGAGCAGTGGATGGACAATCCAAATATGCCCATTAAAGTATGGAACGTATATGGACAGCGTCATAGGACAAATAATTCTGTTGAAGGGTGGAATTCCAAATTAAATGCAATCACTGGCAGAAACCAGCCTAATGTCCACTTATTAGTCAGAATACTAAAAGAAGAAACACAAAAAGTGTCTTTTAATTTGAAATCCAGAGAATTAGGCGACCCTGGAATAAAAAGGAAAAAAGCATACGTAAAATTGGATGAAAGAATTGAAAACATCCTTAAGGAATTCGAAACATCAAACAATTTAGAAAAATGTCTGAAATCTTTAAGTTTTGTAACTAGGTTGGACTAAATCCAATGGTAAATGATATTTATGCCTTTATAATAAAGGTTAATTAGTATTTATTTACTTGTATTTATTTTTCTTTTATTTACTTGTATCTGTTTTATATATTTTACTTTTAGTATTTATTTTTACTTACATCAATGAAACTAATTAATTTTATGGCAGTTGCACCTGTTCTAATATTTATTTGATTCTAAAATACAGTTTTCCACAAAATCCCTGGAGTTCGTTCATACCCTTCATTCTATTGTTACTTACTATTAATTTTTAAATATTTCTCTGAAAGTTTTTATTTTTATTACATTTTGCTATGTTTAAAATGCATTTGCACTATAATATCTTAACAATTTAATATAAATAATTAAATTTGATTGGCAAAAATGTATTTATCCTTGTAATTCGATAATCGAGTGCAAAAACAGAAAACTTCGGTGAAAAAAACGTTATCCCACGTGAAAGAGATTTGCCACTTAAAATACTGTTTTTAACTATATTTGTGATTTTTAAAAGTATTTATGTACTTATTTCTCTGCAACCTTTATCTGTTCCATGATGGGGAAAAAAGTGTGTCCGCTCTGACCACGAAATCTTGTGAAGTATTTATGTACTTATTTCTCTGCAACCTTTATCTGTTCCATGATGGGGAAAAAAGTGTGTCCGCTCTGACCACGAAATCTTGTGTGTCCGCTCTGACCACGAAATCTTGTGTGTCCGCTCTGACCACGTCCGCTCTAGCCACACCACCATCCAGGCTGGGCGGCTCCTAATAATTCTAATGATAATGATCAGCCATGCTTTAGGAAGAAGGCAATGGGGAAGGGGAAATCCCTGGAAAAGGCTACTTTCAGAACACAAATATCAGTTGTGTTTAGTGCCATATTAATTTAAGTTCTTAGCAATAGTGATCACTTTCACACGGAAACGTGTATGAAAAGGACTGGCTTTAAAAAAATTCACCATTCTTATATGAGTGAATTCTAGCTTGAACCAGAAGAAAATGAATTAAATATTACAGTAAAAGTCACTAATGCACAGAATAGTCAGAGAAAAGATCACTTGATGTGTATCGAATGCATTCTTCTCGTTTAGTAAATAATATTAATATTTTTTCATGTACAAGACAAAAATATGTTGCAGTCGTGACGAAAAGTTTATTTTTGCTTATTTATTTATAATTTACATCGGTATATTACATACACGCAAAAAAAAACCTTGTAGAGTTATTATTTGAACTTAACCAGTTATTATGATTTAGATCTTGCTTTAGATTATGATTTAGTTATTATGATTTAGATTTAATTTGCTTTTGTATAGCTTTGTATCTTAACAAAACGTTTGGAACTAGGAATATATGTCAATTAAGAATACGCATTATTAAAATTTGAGAAACCAAATATGTTAAAATTTTTAGCGTTCTTTAACTTAGTATGTATAAGTCATATCGTATTATTTCGAACGTAAGATGATGTTCTGCTCCTTAAAACCATATTCTTAAAAAATGACGTCGTCTTATATGAGTAGTCTAGATTTAAATGTAATACACTAAGGCAATTAATCAGTTATTTCTTAAGAAGAAAATACTTTATCTAGTTTTATTTTAAGATAATGATATTTGGACCATTTAATTATAGTTTTATACCCCTTTCAGTTTCAGTATCACTAAGTATCTCGTAGGCAAACCTCATGTAATTCTTTTGACGTAACTGAAACTTATAAATCATTTTACACGAGGCCGCTCTATATTATCAGCATGGCACTCAGCGTATTCTCAATATTTTCTTATAATTAATCATTTGTAATAAAACATCGAATAAGAACTTTTTTCTTTTACACTACTGCAAGCACATTTGAAGGGATGTTATATCAATTACGTTTCATCGAGCATTTGTTCCCTAGCGACTTATTGAGTCAACCCTTTCAGCATCTTGTATTTTATCAATCGATTGATCAATTTTTGTATGTCCACAGCCGAAACATCGCTCATGTTCGACTTTCTTCGATTTAATGGCATGCGCCGAAACCTAATGTCACCCGAGTCCCCTCATTCTCAGGATCACGTACCACTTCCTTATCCATTATTCATGAACTTCCTCTTTCTGTCTCGTCTTGTAATTCCCAACACGAGTCTTTGCAGCTTATCTGAGAATCTCTTGCAGTTCTTTTCCGAAGCTGCTTGTCCGACACCGGATCTCTGATCCAGCTGTAACGACCAGAACGCTGAATCCTACTTTTCCCGCTGAAATTGAAGATTTGTTTTGGAACATCTTAGGATGTCACATTGCTTTTTATTCGTAAATAAATTACCTGTGCCCTAGTTTCTCGCTAGTTTCATTAGAGAAACGTGCAACATGTCTTTGCTTGTCAGAAACGTTGGAATTAGCACATTTCTAATCAAATGTTTCCAGATCACTTGTTGAATATAGTTCACACATTCGCTTTTGGACAATGAAAGAAAAGGAATTAAAAATAATTATATAAAAATACACTGCCATTTTCACCAGAAGCTCACGATATCTTATTTCAAAATATTTTGATATTTCCTTTAAACAGCTGGAAACGATAGAATTATTAATTAAAGTGAAACAGAAAGAGCTTCCAGTTTATTACACAAATCCTTTTTATCTCTTAAATTGCAGCAAATTGTTTTCTTAAGAATAACAGAAGTATTCGTTGAAACGGTTCCTCTCTCTTTCATTTATTTAACTTTACCGTAAAAACATAGAAGGCAGTTAAAATAAAATGAAATTTTAAATCTCACTGAATTTATTTTGTAGGGTATCTTATATTAATTAACTTATATGATTCAGAACAGAATATAAGTTTTTGAGAATATAAGAGATTTTTTGCTAACTTCTGTACGTGCGTATGAAAATATCTCGCATAACTCAAAAACAAGCAGTCTTAGATTGTTGATATTTTGTATATGGGACAGCTATAACATGAAATTGTGCCTCTTCCTTTTTGACTGCAATCGAATGTATATATATATATATATATTCATAATGAAATAAGTAAATTAATAAGCCCAAGACTTGCGCTAAAGCTGCAAAGTAATAAAGCAATAATTCGCAATAAATTATAAAAAGAAAACCTCCCATATTACATCTCCTAGCAACGGAAATTCAATTTAAAAAAATTACTGAAAATTATACTATTTGTTTTAAATTCTGAAAAATACCTATTCAATAATGTTTTTAAATTGAATTTCTGTTGCTTGGAGATGTAATATGGAGCGTTTTCTTTTTATAATATATATATATATATATATTATATACTTTTTATATATATACCATGTTACACCCTGAGGTCATCGATGTGTTACACCCTCGAGACTGAGCTCCTCGATGAGCTCAGTCTTTTTATTCTGATATGTTGGCAAATTCTGTCTTTTTTGCTCCAATATGGATTGAATAATGTTATTCTTATGTTGCAATTAAGGTTTTTATGCCTTTAGTTAATCTGCATGCATTAGTTGTAGAATTATAAGCAATTTAAAAGTTGTTTAAGTGCCATTAATCTTAACGAAACCGCCATTTGTTTACATTTGAAAATCCTTAGCAGAATAGTAAATTCAATCAGTTTCTGCACCTTCAATGTCTTTTTTCCCAGTAGGACCAAAAGTAAGCTTTCAGTTTTGTGACAGAGAAATCTGTCTTCTTATCCGCTGTCCGAATTGATTGGTTTTGCGTAAAAGCTCTATTCCAACTATAGTTCCCTAAAGGGATAAACTTCTGTTTGTTTTTCCCGCGACGGGGGGGGGAAATACAGTCAGAACGGAAGTGAACGATGATATGATAAGATGTATAAATTGATCCGGCACTGTTCCGCGTAAGATATTATTATTTGTTTTAAATCATGTTTTGTTATTGTTTTCAATAAATAATCAAAGACAACTACTGTAAAATAAATGACTCAACACTTCAAAGCGTTGACACCACAATTTTGTGGTGACCCGGACGGGATAACACCAACGCTGACCTTCTGATGGAACGTTCCTTTGTTTTGAAAGTTTCTGATATCACGACCATTGAAATCAAGTTTGGTTCCCCCCTCACTTCTCCACAAAAACTGCAAGAACTTTCGATCCTCCTCAACTATGGCAATCTCTAAAAACGCTCTTTGAATATCAGCACAAAATGCAATTGCGTGATAACGAAATCTTAGAATAATCCTGAGAAAATCTGGATTAAGGTTAGGACCACTCTCTAAACAATCATTGAGCGACTGCTCATCTCTAACTTTTGTCGACGCATCATACACAATTCTAACCTTCGTACTTTCCTTTGATTCGCGTACCACAGCATGATGAGGCATAAAATACCCAATTTTTCTAACATCATCTCCATGAAATGCAACTTGCTCAATAATACCATCCCTTAACTGCTCATTAATTATTTCTTTATAACGAAAGTACAGATGCGAATCATGCCTAAATTTATTATTTAAGCTTATCAGACATCTTTCTGCAACTTCATAATTACTGCTCAATGTGTTACAACCCTCCTTCCATAATAATTTAGTTTCGTACCTCCCATTTTTAAACGTGGTATTTCTTTCAAACATGTCTATGACATCTGCAACTGATCGCAAAATTTCCTTCTCCTGATTTATTCCTATAGCCTCCAAATCCCACAGATTCCGAACTCTTTCAAATTCTGTTTCTTCCTTCACGGAGATATGATTTACACAAGTCTTATCAGAATCATAATTTCCATGATCATCCGATCCCATTTCCTTACCTTGGATTACAAACCCAAACAAACTATCCGTAATTACTAAACGTTTTCCTAATCTTATGTTTCTTTCATACAAAATTTCCCAAATGTAATCTGAGCCGATCAACATATGTATCTCTTTCGTATTTCCAATGTCGGCCAATTCTATTCCCTTACTTAGAGCCATGTTTCTAACCCACTTTGAAGGAACTTCTATGTGATCATGTGTAATCGTATCAATTACTACTGCCTCTATGCTGAGTTTTTTACTAGGGTTGATTCTATTCTGCAAATCAAGTTGAACTATGTTATACTGCTGTTTAGGTTTACGCTCGCTACCAAACCCATATATTTCAAACGTTTCACATCTGGTAACCTTCTATCCTAACGAGTCGGCAGTTTTCCTTCTTATGAATGTTCTGTTGCTCCCGCCGTCTATTAACACCCTCAGCACTTCGCTTTTTTTATTTGTTTTTACTATGGCGCTGAATGTTTGCAATAAAACCGGGGACGCTCCTGCGCCCTCGGATTTGTTTACAGATTCCCTTTTACTTCCTCCGAAGCGATGCATTGACTGTACGGTAGATAAATTGTTGTCCGTTTCCTTATTCCATTCGACTGAATCATTTGTCGGTTCAACCTTATCCCATATTAAATAAATGTGAGGTTTTTTACATATTTTGCACAGCCGGTCTTTTTTCCAGCAAAATTTTGATGTATGTCTACGTTTTAGACAAATGTAACATCGTCCTTGTGTTTTTAACGGATTTCGTTTTTTGGTTAATGGTAAAGGACATTTCTGAGTTACGTGAGATTTATCCGAACAGAAATTACATACTTCATTCGCTACGGCTGTTAAAGCAGCCGCTGTTGGAATGCGCGCCTTTGAAATATTTCGTTTTGAGTCTACATAAAATTTATTCTGATAATTTTGACTCGCTCCTCTATTACTAAAAGGAATTTCATTTCGTTTGAAGTTTTTTGAATCTGATAATAAAGACGACGCTTCTCTTATTTCTACCTCCTTTCTCAAAAACTCAACTAAGTGTTCTATATCAAATGAGTCACGCGATTCGCGTTGTCTATTGTAATACAAATTTAACTCTTCTGGAATTTTCTGTAGTATTACTGGGCAAAGTAAACTACTATAAGTGCCTGCTGCAACACCTAAAGACTTCAATGATCGAATTTGAATTTCAATCGTATCATACATTTTTCGCAATGCTGGAACGTTCGCGCATGTCTTAACGGAATCAATCAACAACAGTTTATTCATGTGCGAGCTTATAATCAAATCTAGCCTTCCGAATCTTTCTTTTAACAACTTAATTGAGGAATCATAATTTTCGTTTGTTAACGAAAATCCCGAAACTGCTGACAAGGCAGTACCTCCTAAAAATGTTTTCAGATATGAAAACTTCTCAACCTTGCTTAAGGAATTGTTATTATGAATAGCCACCTCGTAGGAATTCCAGAAATCCAACCAAGAACTACAATCACCATAAAACTTCTCAATACTTAATTTCGGAAGCTTAACTACACTACTTTCGTTTCTTACTACGCGTTGTTCCAACCCAATATTTTCATTAACCCGAATTTCATTTTGCGAAACCCAGTTAAAAGTACTTTCTATTTGCCCATCTATTTTCGTTTTCCATTGAATACCGCGTTCCTGGTATTCTTCACTCTCAGCAATTTCGTTTTCTAACTCATCTATACCGATTATTGTTTCTATTTCACTATCTAAATCCTTAAGATTATTTATCTTTTCAATCAACTGGTTTCTTTGATCACAAAGATCATCAAGCTTTTGTTCTTTACTATAAATTTCACTTGAAGGTTTATTTATAGCGTCTTCAATTTTTGTCAAAAGATTACAAAAAAGCTGCCTAATGCAGTTTCGTTTCTGCCTTAAGCTTTCTACTCTTTTCACCATGTTTGCATAAACTACTTCTGTTTTCAAAACTAAATTTCAAATCAATTTACAACAACTAAATAATCAAATCACCACTACAAATTCAAAACTTCCTATCACATACAAATTCATAACACTTCAAGAACTGAATCTAAAGGGACCTACCGCAATTCCCTGGCCGTGAATCAGAAACACAAAATTGTGGTGTCATCGTTTTGAAGTGTTGAGTCATTTATTTTACAGTAGTTGTCTTTGATTATTTATTAAAAACAATAACAAAACATGATTTAAAACAAATAATAATATCTTTCGCGGAACAAACAGTGCCGGGTCAATTTATACATCTTATCATACCATCGTTCACTTCCGTTCTGACTGTATTTTCCCTCCGTCGCGGAAAAAACAAACAGCAGTTTATCCCTTTAGGGAATTATAGTTGGAACATCCTCCGACCCGCGACGAAGGCGTTTATCATAAATTCAAAAACCTTACAATAAAATAGTACATCTTATACCTTTACAAAATTCGTACCATACAACATAATATGAATACATTGTTTATAAAGGATATTTTCATAATACTAGGTGCTACTATACACTTTATCTTACTAACTACCAAAAGCTAAATGAAAATAGAAAGAAAACAATTATCATCATACAAAACTAACACAAGTAACAGATTTCAATTAGTAAAGAAATACTAAATAGATACCTGAAAATTTCCAAAAAACAATCATTCATCAATCTTTTCAAGTTCCAAAGGATATAACATTTGGATAGGCCTTTTTATTACACCTGAAGAAGTTTTTGTGATACTT
>KK112027.1:32871-50064 GCA_000611955.2 Stegodyphus mimosarum | reverse complement strand
TTTCCCAACTTCCACAGCTGCCGAGGTAGTTTGTCATCCCCTATCAAAACTACATCATTTATATTAAAATCAGTGGTTGCATTAACAGGTTTGAAACAATTTTCACCTTTTAATTGAAGAAGATACTCTCTTTTCCATCGTCTCCAAAAATCATTTAAAATTTTTTCTCGATACAAATATCTTTTGATTAAAACCCTTTTGTTACTTGCAATATGTTCTTTAACATGACCAGCCTGGTGCGGTAAGGATGTTAACCGTTTTCCAGTTAGGAAATGAGCAGGAGTGAGAGGGAATGGCTCTGATGGATCATTGTAAACGTAAGTAAGAGGTCTAGAGTTTAGAATAGATTCTATTTCTGTCAAAATAGTTTGCAATTCTTCAAAGGAAACTAAAGCCTTTCCTAGTACCTTTCTCAAAATACCTTTTGTCATCTTCACCATTCTCTCCCAGTATCCACCCCACCAAGCTGCTCTTTCGACGATAAAATGCCATGTTATTCCCTTCGTACCAAAATAATTTTGTACAGATGGATCAATGATATTTGCATATAACTTCTTCAGTTCTATATCTGCACCTTTAAAAGTTTTGGCATTGTCAGAGTTTATAGTTCGGCAAACACCTCTTTTTGAGACAAAGCGACGAAATGCAGAAGGAAATGTTCAGTGCCTAGGCTAGAAACAATTTCAAGATGAACTGCACGTGTGACTGCACAAGTAAACAAACAGATGTAAACCTTGTCTCCACCTTTCGTAAACAAGGGACCAACGAAGTCGGTGCCAGTGATTTCAAAGGGATTCGCTTAATGAATTCTGTCCGCTGGTAATGGAGCAATCACCTGAGTGCCCTTTTTAGCCTTGAATTTCCTGCAAACGAAACAGTTATTCAAGCACGACTTTACAGCTTGTCTGCTTCGGATAATCCAATAATTTTCTCGAGTTTGAGTGAGTGTACCTGAAACACCAGCATGAAGCATGTTTTCATTCTCTCTTTTAATTAACAATTCAGTGAATTTAGATTTTCTTGGAATAATCCATGGATGCTTTTCTTGAGATTTAAAATCAGAGTCTTGTGATCTACCACCAAGACATACAAGTCCCTTTGCTGTTAGAATATGATTTAGACCATATAGTTTGGAATCGGAACTAAGTGATTCATTTCGTGTCAGTTTAATAAAATCCTTTTCAAATTCACTTCGCTGTGTAAAACGAATCCAATAGCGTTCAGCACTTGCAAGTTCTTCAGCAGTTAGTGTTGCTTTAAACTTTTCAGAATTCCTCTTACAGTTATTAATAAACCGTCAGACGTAGGCAGTGATTCGAAGAACCTTAGATAAGTCACTGTACCTATGCAAATTTAACAAGCCATCGGTACGTTCAGCATATGCTGGTAAGGCAGTACAGCTCCCTTTTATCTCCGTTTCTGGTTCAACTGTATCCATATCAGCATTCGGTATTTCTTCAGTATTTAGAATATCAGCTTCTATTAACCACGAGGGTCCCCTCTACCATGTTTCATTATTAATTAAGGAACGTGCACTTACTCCTCTAGTGAGTTTATCCGCTGGATTCAGTTTTCCGTTGCAAAAATTCCAATTCGATGGATTAGTCTTTTCTTTGATTTCCAACACTCTATTGCGGACAAATTGCTTCCAATCGTTTGCAACACCTCTAATCCAGTGTAGACATATTGTGGAATCTGTCCACATGAAAATGTCACTTTCTTTCAAAGAAGAAAACGTGGATCGTACATAATCAGCTAATCGTGCGGAAATCAAGTTTGCTAATAATTCTAAACGCGGCAAGGTCACTTTTTTCCCAGTGGACCAAAAGTAAGCTTTCAGTTTTGTGACAGAGAAATCTGTCTTCTTGTCCGCTGTCCGAATTGATTGGTTTTGCTTAAAAGCTCAATTTTAATTGTAAAAATTGTTTTTTTTTAACTGTTTTAACTGTCTTTGGTGTTTCAAGGGTTTTTGTGTTTTACAATTTTTAGTGAAGATGTAGTTTTACGTATTTTTGCCTTACCACGAAGTGAGAATTGAACTAATTGAATGAAAAATACATCTATAATGAAATTCGAGGAAATCAGTTTAAATGAAATGCAACAAAAATGTGTATATTTTAACAGGCCGTACAAAGAAGGTGAGATTTTTTAACTGATTTCGTTTCTTCATTTCGTTGTCTGTTGAAGTTTTTTTACATTTTGCTAGCTTCTGGAAAAGGAACGACTGGGTAATTTTTATCAAAATGTACCGTGATTTTAGCATCTCAATATTTTTTAAAGTTTGTTTGCATCTTGATTGTCATATGTCGCACTGTTTATCACTTATTCCTAAATTTCTTTACAAAAGAAATATTGATGCTGCAAATATGGTAAATAATATTTTCTTATTAATTCAAAATTTGAGCTAAGAAACTTGCAATATCTTGTATTTTCTTGTGAATTTCTGACTAAAATAACTAATAAATGTTGAACGTTAGATACGTAATAAATTTAAAAACAGAAGTAATTGTTACGACGATGTTGAAATAGTACACGAAGAAACAAGTGTATCTTCTGTTATCAGGTACGTGTTATTGCGAAGAGCAGAGCTGCTGAAATAATAACATACCTTATTTCTTCTTCTTTTTTTTAGTTTGAAATACTTCTTATAGAAAATGGTAGTATATATACCTCTTATCAATGTACAATTTTATAATTCTATTAGATATATAGGAGTTATGGCTCCTAGTATTTCTACCAATTTTTTTAAAAATTTCATTTCTCTTATAATCCTTAAAAAGATAGAGAATTTATTTTTAATTCCATATCTACGTATTTGCGCATTGATAAGCGAGTTATTTCAAAGAGATAAAAATAAAAAATTTAGAGAGTAGATGGATTATATATGAGCTGATTTATTTCCATATCAGTAACTTAGTACGTTACTCTTGACTAATCCTACTTAATCATTCAGGTGCTTGACAAGTAAAGGCGAACTTTTATTGCTGCAGGAAGATGAATAAACTGTTTAATTGAACTTTATTGAAAGATTAAGAATGTTTAAAAAGCTCAAATAATCCCTAATGAGATTATTTGAGTAGTTATTGCAGACTTCCAAAAGTCGCCAAACTTGGCAACCACTTAGCCATATTTTGGTCCGGTCCTTGCATTACCGTAATAGGTATTGCAATTGAATAACTATAATTGATTTTATAAGTAACTGCAACCATATGTGGCCCCCGTATGCCGTCCAGAAATTTTGATGAGCAGAAATTCCTAGAAATCTCTCGTCGGCCGGGAGGAAACTATATAAAACCAACGAGAGCATGAGTCCCTCAGTTGCTGTAAGTTTTTAGTTTAGATCGACTTCGGTGTATTGAGAACTTATCCTTTTAGATGACCATTGCATTGTATTATGTTTAACGTTCTTAGTAGTAGTAGTTTGAAGTGTAACTACTTATGGTTCACTACTATAATGTGAACACATATACGAGTATTCCTGTCGACAATTCAAGAACTCTGAAGTGTTTCTTTGATCAAATTAATTTTATCAACCTGTCATCGGGCCTGTGCGCATTCAGTTTATTATGAACCCGTACGCCAGCAACAACTTTCGGTGTCAGGCAAGAGCTTGAATACCATTGACAAAGGCGATGAGTCAGCAATTAAGACAGCTGGTGGCAGCCTTAGCGATATTTAAAGAAGAGATGAAAGCAAGCCAAGAAGAGAGGAAAGAGGGCCAAGAAAACGATGAAAGCGGGCCAGGCGGAGATGAAAGGAGCCATAGAAGGTAGAATGGACGCTGTTGAAGAGAAAGTTGGAAAAGTTTTTGCCGATGAGTTTCCTGCAAGGAACAATTTCTACCGTGGAACAACAAATCAATTATAAAGCTTCTGTGGTCCTTTAAGAAGATTGCCGAAGAAGCTTAAAAAATACAGAAATTCCTAGCGATGGCAGGATGCAATTCTGATCCTTTTAAAATTTTACCCGTGCATTCTTGTCCTTCTCTAAAGCTATCCACATGTGATGGTAAGATCTCCTGGCAAATGTATAAGACACAAGTTTCTGTAGGAGGAGATTCTCAGGCTAAGGGCCTGCAATCTTGCCGTTTCTCTGAGAGCAGACGCAGCAGGTGTTCTTCATACTCTTCTAGAAAACCAGCAACTAGACTTCGAAACTCTATCCGGCACGTTGGAGCTGCGCTTTGGCGAGAAGTGTTTAAAAGTTTACAGCAGGCTTCAATTAAAATCCCGTCAACAGAAGCCCTCGGAAATACTCCAGGAACTTGCCAGGAACATCAGAAGCTAGACTTCGAAGTTCTACCCTGCGCGTTGGATCTGCGCTTTCGTGAAATGTGTTTAAAAGACTATAGCAGGCTTCAGTTAACACCTCTGCAATAGAAGCTGACGGAAACATTTCAAGAGCTGGGCCCAGATATTGAAAGGCTGTCTCATCTCTCTATTTCAGATATCCTATCAAAAACAAAGGAAACCCTGCCACCCAATCAGAGCACCCAAGAGCCAGTGGATCAACTGACTGCTAGTTTAGACGATTTAATCAGAAAGTCAATGCCTTGATACGGAATACGAGTGCTCAGAAAAAAACCCGAAAGTGCTGGAAATGGGGTGCTGATGGCCGCGTAAAAGGGAGCTAGAGAAAACCTCAGGACACCGAAGATCGCTTCAAGCAAGAAGGAGGGAATGTAATTAGTGGCCATCTCTTGGGGTGGAGGTTGTCAGATAATGAGATCATCGATAAAAGAACCAATTTTACCATTATCCGAAAAGCTCTGGCTCAACAATTTCAAGGTAAATTCATCTACACGCCGTCCTGCATTATCCTCCAGACTGTGTCTGGGGATAAAATCGACATCGATGGGAAATTAAACTTAAACATCAAGTTTGGAGGTGCTGCTTACCATCACACGGCATATGTAGCAAATATTACAGATCCTTACATACTGGTATTAGACTTTCTACAGAAATATAATTTTTCATTGGACTTTAAAAGTAACGAACAGCATTCTGCGTCTGGGGATAGAACCCTATCAATTATCCCCCTAATTATGAAGGAGTTTAATCTGGTCATAAAATCATAGCTCAAAGCAATATCACAGTACCAGCAAGAATAGACTATTAACTTCTTGTATCTATAGGCGAAAGCAGAACTTTCCGGTAAGGGGTAATGGAATATCCACAGCACCGTAACACCCCGAGAGGAGTACTAGTATCCTTGCCACTCGTCGACTTAACTAGAACAGTTATCCGGTGAGTCCTTGGGCCTCTTGCATCGTTCTG
The DNA here is from genome assembly GCA_000611955.2 of Stegodyphus mimosarum. Taxonomy (NCBI): domain Eukaryota; kingdom Metazoa; phylum Arthropoda; class Arachnida; order Araneae; family Eresidae; genus Stegodyphus; species Stegodyphus mimosarum. Next base: position 44,788 of record KK112027.1, on the reverse strand, counting down.
GTAAGTGATACAGCGAAATAAATTAGGAAAGATGAAGTTTTTGAAACATATATCAGGACTTCTGCTTCTTCTAGTTGATTTTGCAAACATAACTGGAGTCCTGAGTAGAAACATGGAGTTTACTAAAAGCTATGTTGGTGCGTGTGTAGAAGATACAACAAAGAAAGGAAGGGTTAAAATTACCCTTTTATTTGCTTCTCGATTTTACAGCCGTTCCTGCACTTCGGGATATAAAGACCAACCACTTGTGGTCTGAACGTAAAAGAATATAAGACTTAACACAGTTAACTAACTAAAATTTAAATAAGAGCTAACTTTTAATATTTTACACAGATGACTAATACTAAGAGTGGCCTTTTAAATTACTACGTCTGTAGTACGCAAATTGCTGAAAACTACAATACGTCTTTAATTTTCAAGAGGATTAAAACCTCTGACCTTAAAGGCGGACAGTAACTGATGGCAAGCTCGCGTGAAAACTCGTAGCAAGAGGGCTCTCTCTCCATCTACTTCTTTGCAAAAAGCCACAACTTAAATACTTAAGCGTTAGAAAATACAGTTTGCATAAACATATTCACTTCAGAGAGTTGCCAACATCAGAGATAAAGTGAAAATCATTAGAAAAAGTGAAGTGGTTGTAGCATGTACTCCAGTGACCTGTATTAAAAGACCCAATAATCTGCTAATCTCTCTGTCTTCGAAGACACTAATATTGGAGATATTGTAGAATGTATAACTAAGCAGTGAAGAAAGGAGTGATGGCGAAAGTTTCATTCAAGAATTTCAAGATGTTTTCTCCAGTTATTCTTCTGACGTAGGCCGAGATTGACTTCTTCTGACAAGTTCGACACAACATAGAATTGATACCGGGGATCATCCACCAATCAAGCAACAGTCAAGACGTCTATCGATTGCTAAGCAGTAAGAGGTAGTACAATCTCTAAAGGAAATGCAAGAAAGCGATATTATCGAGCCTTTAGCAAGTCCTTGGGCATCTCGCATTGTCCTGGTCTGAAAGAAAGATGATTTGACTAGATTTTGCCTTCACTATCGCCGGTTGAACGAGGTTACAAAGAAATAAAGTTAACCTCTTCCTTCAATAGACGACATTTTGGACATTCGGAAGGAAAGTGGGTTTCGACACTTGTTTTAAAGAGTGGATACTTGCACGTAAAGATATAACCTGATGATCAAGAAAAGACGGCTTTTTACTACCGCTCGAGGACTTTGGCCGTTCAAGGTGATCAGTTTGGATTATGTTATGCGCCGGCAAGATTCAAAATTCTCCTGGAGACCGTGTTAAGGGGTCTGTCCTACAAAGCCTGTGTTATGTACCTGGATGACATCATCATCGTCGGGAAGAGTTTTGAAGAACATTCAGAAAAATCAGAGAAAGGTGCTTCAGGAGCTTAAACAAAAAGGAACTTAAAGAAACCAATCTAAAGTTAAGTCTCGCTAAATGTAAACTATTCAGACAGGAAGGGACTAATTTTAGACTTGTTATCTCTACTAAGGTGAGTTTACGGATTCAAAAAAAAGTGTCGGAATTAAAGACTGGATACGCCCCGCCGATATTCATCAACTGAGAAGATTAAGGGAGCTTTGCATCTACTATGGGAGATATGAGAAGACTTTTTCTTCCATTCCAAGACCTCTTCAGAAACTGACAGAGAACAAACAAAAGCTACTGTGAGCAAAAGAATGTGAGGCTGCATTTAACAAACTGAAGGAAGCTTTAACATATGCTTTAACAAATCATTTATTCTCGACACGGATGCGAGTTATGATGGTGTCAGTTTTGGTTTTCCCAAGAAATAAATGGTAAGGTACGTGTGTTAGCATACTGAAGCAAGTGTCTATTTAAACCGGAAAGGAATTACTGTGTCACCAAAAAAAAAAGGTTGCTCGCCACAGTTAAAGCCGCAGAACATTTTCGCCGATCCGTCTCTGGCAGAAAATTCCTACTCCGTACAAATCATGCATCCTTAAGTTGACTGTTAAATTTCAAGAATCCCGAAGTCCAAATAACCAGACGGATAGAGACACTCCAGGAAGACGACATAACTTTCCGTCATAGGAAAGGCTTAGCTGTCTTAATTTACTCTACTACGAAGAGTTTCAAATGTAAAGAAATAATCTGCACTTTAGGCCTAGCGCCACTTTTACATTGCCGATAATTCTAGTTATTGCATATAGATTAACTAAAGGCATGAAAACCTTAACCACAACAGAAGAAAAACATAATTCAATAACTTTTAAAGGAAAAACTACACAGTTTACCAGGATATAAGAGTAAAAAACCAGAGCTTACCAAGCCGAGTGAGCGCGTGGATATATATATATGCGTTTGGTGGGACAGATTTCAACAAAAACGTGAAGTGCACAACTAGATATTATAGTTGTCCCATGTATAAAATTTGAACGTGCTACGGCGAATCATTTGAATTGTGCGAGATGCATACATAGAAAGGCAAAGTTAAAAAAGAATACGTAGAAAGGTAACGTAGGGACATCCAGGAAAAAAATACCTTTTGAATCTATTTTTTAGTTTCTTGGAAAAACCAATTCTTTATTCTGTCCGTACATATAGATGTCACGCAAAATAAGTCGTCGAGATGGATTCGAGAGCGGTCAAAATGGACATTTTCGTTGAAATATGGTAATTAAGAAGGCAAAAACTAAGAAATTAACTATGATACTTCTTTAGACAAAAAATAAAGATTTATTTAGTAACGCATTGGTAAAGGTATAGAAATAATTTGAAAGATTTGTTGTAATAAAAACACCAAACACTATTGCTGTATGTTCTGCTGCATTGAACTAACTGCTTCCTTATTTATATGAGCGTAGCTCATCGAATCCTTCAGTCAGTCTCGGAAACGTTACGCGGGCTTGGAGGTGAATTTTACATACCATTTTAAAACATGAAATAATACTATTATTTTTAAAATACTGGGTAAGCGATTACATCCATAAGAAAAAACAATGCATCACCTCAAAAGTACGGAATCTGATGAAATCGAAATAACTTGATTTTTGTTAAATGCTATAAGAAATACATGTTATACAAATTAGCTTTCTTATTTACACCTGCAAATATAAATAATACAATAAACAGTCTTTCGTCGCTATGTATTATTTTTGATAATCTAATGCGTATCTCTTAAGTAAAATACCTTGCAGTGATTTTATTTTTGAACACGTTAAGCTGTGCCGAATTTATAATATTATAGTTAATGTATTGAAATAAGAATAATGTATTAGCCTAAAAAAACTTGGGTATAAATTAAAAAATAAAAACACACATAATCTAGAGTAGAAATAGATATTAATATTATATTATTAAGTTAAAGAGCTAAGCTCTTTACAAAAATCGTTAGCCTATAATCAGGTAATAAAAACTTTAATGTAATAATAAAATTCCTGTTTACTCTATATTATTAGCTTCTTTCTACTATTACAAAATGAATATTTAAAACATTTGTAGAGTAATTAGGTTTTTGATGCTGAGAAACGTGAAAAATGAGCAATGCCCTTGCCGGCAGTTGAAGCTCGGACCTCTCGAATACGAGTCCAGTGTGCTGACCATTACTAATGCTAAGAAATGGGGAAGAAATGCCTTATAAATTAAGTACTTGTCACAATAACAAAAATGAAATTCTTTAAAATTTCTCATGCTATCCTTTAATTATTACTAAGCTTGTGTAACATTTAAATACTTACCTTAACAACTAACAAACTTTATTTATTTTGTGTTTGTCCGGTTTGTAAGCAAACTACAGCTAACTTTCTTATTAATTAATTACTGGTTTTAAATACACACTTTTTCCAGAAGAATTTTCAACACTTTTGCCTTGCGTATTGATATGTTATCTTTATTTCATCGCTAACGAAAACGATTTTCATTCGAGAAGACACTATTCACAGTTAAAAGTAATTGCACTCGAAATCGATAACAGCGGTCTGGGTCTATTTCCCATTTTTAGAAAAACTGATAAGAGTATTTATTTCATGATGCTTTGAAATATGATACCTTAAGGAATCATAAAATGTGTTCTGTTGGTATTAGAATCTGAAAGATAAAGCAAGAATGGCCTTTCTTGATATGGTTGCTCTTATTTTGTTCAATGGGCATAATACTTGCATAAAAAGCAAAGAATGTTAATGCTTCATCGCATAAGCAAATTTAATTTATGAAAATAGATTATTTGAAACATTGTACTGCACATGGGTGTTTATGAAATTAGCACAAAGAATGTTAATTTAAAAAAACATCGATCTTTAGAAATTTCGATTTTTATGTACAATGTCTAAATTCGTCATTTTCTATAAAGGACTTATCGGCTAATAAATTTGAAAAAACTCTTGTTTTACTAAATTCTCATTACATTGTTCTTTACAATTGTCAAGTACTATCAAATCAAGAACTATGGTAAAACAGATTTCTAACATGAAAGAGCACCATTTTATCTCATTTTGGTTTCGAATAAGGCTTAAAGCATGGAATGTGTTTGTTATTTCTTCGTAGCTCAAATTATCGTCATAAAAATCTAGTTTTGTGCAAATGCAATTCGTTTGAGAGCATTTTAAGAAAAGTAAAATGGAATAATAAAATCAACTCTGCAATTTCAACAGAGTTTGAAATTCTAAGTACGACGAATGAACATATCAGAGGAGGGTAATGTAATGTAATAAAACATACGAGTGTGCTGCAAACTTCTGGCCAAAAATAATCGGCCTTATGGTTAACGCAGCACACTAAACACAGCCAAACAAAAGTACAATTTAAAGATTAAAACAAAAGATTAAAACACAGATTAAAACAGAAATAAAGTTAAAAACATCAAATCAAAATTTCCACTATTAATAACAGTTTGGATGGTAAGAAACTTAGGACATCCAAGATAGTTCGCGGTATGTCCTGTTTGTAACAATTACAACACTTAGCGGTATCTATTCTTTCTGCGCTACAATCCCCACTTTTGCGGGGACGTGCGCACTAACGCAATGTGGTTTTTCTTCTATTGCCATTTATATAAAGTTCATCAAATCCTTTGCAAATTCAAACTCTTTATTGCGGCAATAGGCTTCTTTTATGTTACCATGTTTTTCTCTAATATGTCGCAATAATACACAGTCTTCGACGAATTGTCGTGCTTTGGCTTCCAGCATTGCAAAAACTACAAAGACTATTATTTTGCAAACTAAATCTTTTCAGGTACGTCGAGAACCGTCCGTCTCTAGTAATGAATTTGATTGCAGTCAATATCACATATCATTCTCATATTTTTAGAAACTTCAAAATTCAACAAATAATCTTTCCTTTTTCGCAAATGTTCCATTTCTCTGTCTAGTAATCGTAATCAGCGCAGGGTGTCTAAGAAGTATGGCTACAGGATTGATGACATCATGCGATGAATTCAGGACAATTTTTTTTCTGGGTATTCCACATTCCTGTTGTCGACAGCAACATTGCTGCACCCTTCAATCTCAAGACTTTACGATCATTATGGGTAATGATGTGTTTTTAGCAAGAAGTCTGCAGGGGAAGAAGAAAAGAGCAAATGAGGCACTTGTTCCATTTGAAATTTAAAAAAGGCATTTTTGTATTGATGTAAATGTTACATGTGCGATATGTATAAACTTAACCTGTTTTTGTATTGAGGCGATAACGTATTCTATAATCAGCTTGTGAACACAGAAATTAAACTAAATAAAAATTAATTCTATTAGTAATTCTTATTTGTCTCCTTGATGAAGCATGGGCAGTTGCAAATCAAATGCATCTATTGCAACTGTAGCTTGCGGCTACATATTTAGCGTTACTTTGCTTAATAAAATAAACTTATTTCTTTTATTTATTTAAAAGTCTGTCGTTTGGCCACTAGACAAAGGGCTGTCCAATATCTCGGCACACGACAAGTAAAAGCAGATAGTGCAGGGCACTCGTCGAATTGTAAAGCAGTTACATCTTGTACAGAAATCTGGTCTAGAAAAGAGTACATCCCAATGTTTGCCATTCGAATGATGCAAAACTGTATCACGAAGAAAGCACCTGGAAATCCTAGAGATTTCCAGTTTAACTGAATGGAATCGCAATTTAACAAGGTGTTTCTGAAACACAGAAGATCCCTTCTTGGCAAGACGATAAGCCTTCTCATTTCCCTCACCACCACAGTGGAGGAGATCCACTGGCAGGACACCCTATTAGGAAAATTCACAAGCAAAGTCCTAGATCTTATAATGACATAAACTCAAGACAATGATTTATATGAAATGTAAAAAAAATGGTGTTTCAAGTTTGGTTTAATTACATTTTTTCTCTTAGCAATATATTCCAAAGCACTGCAGTATTTACTTCGAACGTGAAGACAAATTTTTTATTCACTCTGCATTATCTTGTGTGTCTTTAGTTCAAACTATTTTCTCATTTCTATTATATTTATTGAACTGAATTAATTACGTCGATAAGTACAGATATTATAGAATCCCATGTTATTAAGAAAAGCAAAGACGTTCAGGGATGCTAGTTGACTTTAGGAATAAATACACTAAACTCTTATTAGTTGATTAGTTGTTTTTTTTCTTCTTACTTTTTGAGACTCCAATAAAATTTCCACCTCACCTGGGCCCCTTACAATTATGGGCAAACCTGAAAATGAAACTTAACGTTTAGCACGGTTAGCAGATAAATTAAGGATATCATTAAAAATATTTGGCTCGCTACAAGTAATTAACGTGAAGTTAGAATCGTTGTGCAGCCCATTGGCCTTTTTAAATTCGTTTGGACAAAACTTCTTCAGTCTCAACTGGTAAGTTGAGATTGCTGAAGAAAGTTGTTGAGAAAACTCGGGATTGTTTTTGAATTGAAGAAAACTGTTGAGAAAACTCGGGATGTATTAGAAAGTTACAGCTTGACGAGCATTTGGAACTGCTCATTTCGAACTGCACATGTCAGAATATTTGCTGAGTTACCTTTCGTTGCACAACAGAAGCAGTCGTTCGGTTGTGTAAACTTTCTAATCACGTTAAATCCTGTTGGTGATGAAAGATTTCCACTTGGTGCTGGTACCTTTAATCCAACATAACACAATTTTGGTAGTTGTCTAATGGAATACTCTCGAGGGTTTCTTTTGATCAAAGAACGTTTTTACCTTAGAACCTAGATACGCTGCTGGTAATGCTCCAAGTAATTAAAGACGAAGTAACGTAACGCTTTCCCACAGTGCAGCATAATATTTCAATGCAACAAAAGTCACAGAAAATTGATATTGATTACGCAGTCTTACGTAAACAGCTTACCATGCACCTTTTGAATGACATCTGAGAAATAATGGAAATCTACAGAATACGCTTCGGGATTCAAAAGAAATCTAGGAACTGTAATCTCACTATAATGAGTACTGTCACTATACCACGTATCTACTTTTGAATGAATAGTTGTAGAAATGCATCATTCTTTGTTAATTTTCGAACCCAAAATAAGAACTTCGGCCTTGTAATAGTAAAACCTTCAGTCTAACAGTGAATGGAGTTATTAAACCAAAAAAATTAAAACGTTTTACTGCCGTTTTCAAGATGAATCGTTTTGTATTTTTAATATTTTTAAAACTTTCTATGAAACTAGTTGAAGATCCTATATAGAAGATATAGAGATCCAATAGATTATATAGAGATTCCATAGATCTTCCATTCATAAAGTGAAACATAAAAACATCTTTAAATTTAACATATCTCCTCTCCGTGGCTGAGATCTCAACTTCAGGATGACTACTTAGGAAGAGGACATCATTTGGAAAGTGGACGACAGTAGTCCATTCGTCGGATGAAGTGTATATATTGAGTTTTAAGATATGGATTCTGTTTAGTTTTATTTCCAATTAAAAAAATCACCTCTTTCTTGATTTCTTGAATCATTCAAGACAGTTTCATTCTTAAAAGGGAGACTGACAGTAAATTTTCGATCAGAATTTCGACTAATGTGATTTAAATAAAATGCTTCGACATCCCGTTCTTCTTTCGTTCAGTGTGTTCACATCTGGAACTGACTCGACGTCTCAGAAGTTTTCCATTAAATTTTCAATGTCTACTACTGATTAATAAATTCTGAATTCGATTTGAAACGGACACTCTTCTTGAGATGAGCCAAACCAAATTTGAATTTAGAGCGGATGATTAGTTTTGATTTCGCAATAACATTCCAATATGAATTAAATCTGAGAATATATATGTACCCATAATGGTGTCAGCCCATCTACTTATGAGAAAAGAAAAGTCTGATAATTGTAATCCTTTCTGACTAGACGAACTAAATTCGACTACTACAGCATTAACAGAGAATATCTCCTTATTTAAATAAGGAGTAAAGTTTAAATTAACTACTTTCGTCGCACGTAAGGCAATTGTGTCATCAAGTCCTAGAATGGTATGTTCAGATTTTTTAAATGAATATTTTAATCGATCGCAACAGAATTCAGTGATAAAAGATGTTTGAAAACATTGTAAATTAACGCTTGGCTTTTTGCACTCTTATAAAAGCTGTTGGAAATAATGTTAAATTCGAGATCTTTATATTACTTGTAAAGCAAAATTGCTACTCTTCCGACTGTACATGACTTTCAGCTGTATGTTTTATCCGTTCGAAAGGTTTGAAGAATTGTGTGATGTTTCCTTTTACATGCGCTGCAACATGTAGTGAATAGGCCTGAGGAAACACTGATTTGGTCTCAGACAATCAAAACAAAGGTTTGCTCTTTGCACAAAGTTGCAATATTTATCAATATTCATTTTAAGAAATTTTTCGCATTTATGGAAAAGGTAATTGGAAAAGTATACAATAGTCCTGCTTTAATTTTACACTAGTTTTAAGAGCGAAACTTCCATTAATGAATGATACTGATTTATCTTGATTATTATAATTTTCCTTTAGAATTCAAACATGTCTAGCTTGGTTTTCAATAAGCGAAGGAACATTTTTTTAAAGGTGGAAATTTTCTATTCTCTAGTATCAATTCCCATTTGAGTTTTAAGTAAATCTTTTAGCTAATCTTGCAACTCATATATGAGAAAAATTTCTGCTAATTAATTGTCTAGAGCAAGAATTTTAAAATTCCGAAATACTTCATTGCATATATCTATCATCAATCTTATGGAACCAGATGTTTGTTTTAAAAATTTTAGTTAAATAACTTTCTACTTTTAACAAATCCTCATTCCCTCTGATTATCGTGTTCCAAATGTAAATATTTTTCACATTTGACGTTTTCGTTTTTATTGTTTTTTTCGCTGGGAAAAAACAGCATTATATCTTCCTTTTCTTTTGTCTTTTTTTCGTTTTCGATATTATTTTTTACAATAAAACAATTTATGTCATTTTAACCAACGTTTTCACTATCTGTATCTCTGTCTGAATCAGTAGCATGTTAACTAAAAAGGTCATGATCACTTCAAACCTCATTTTCTTCAATAGATTTTTCTCCAGTTGATACATCTAATAACTTTTGCAACATTTCTTCGTTGCAAGATAAATTATCAATAGAACAAATGCACAGAGAAAGTTAAAACTTATCAGTTTAATATTAAAAATTTCTGATACAATTTATGGATAACAGTTATGTGCTATACCACAAAGACCGTCTAACGCCGGTGTTTTTTACACATGCGAGCGGTGATTTGAAAAGTAAACCACTGCTCGTTTACCATTCCGAAAATTCGCGACTTCAAGAAATCCACAAGCGTAAGACCAGTGCCATATGAAGGTCCAAAAATAAGGCTTGGGTGACACGTTAACTTTTTTTTATAGATTGGATCAATGAAGCGTTTGAGGCATTTGCAAAAAAAATATTTGCTTGAGATGAATTGCCACTCTGTGTCTTGATTGTTATGGCTAACACTCTTGCAGTCCTCGAAGCCTAGAAAATCATCTCCTGGAAGAGTTCAAAATCATCAAGGTCGAGTTCCTGCCTCTTAACTTACACAGGGACCAGCACGTAATTACAAATTTTGAAGAGCTTATAAGGTATTTTCTCCCTCTATTCCCCATGCCTTCGTAGTGTAACTGGAAGTATACGCGATGCATATTCGAGAAGTTCAGGGTTCCAGTCCCGGAGAAAGTACTGCGCATTTTTCACCTCTCCTGGTTTAAAATAATTTAATGTCTTACAAGTTGCACGCTCTTCAAATGTTGTTTTGAGGAAACTGAAAGAACTAATATCGCTATCAGTGAGTTTAGGAAAGACAATTTCACTTCGTTGCTTGCCTCAAATTAATCGACAAGGCGTGGGAGCGGGTAACGAAGAAAACTCTTATTTTTGCATGTAAAAAGCTTTAACCAAACAGCATCTTCGAACGCGACTCCGAGGGGTTTCAGCTCTGTCTGTGGAACTTGTAATTGATGAGACAAATTATTTATTGCAAAATTATAGGGGATAGTGTTGGATAGCAATGAGGCAGATGAGCTAGTGGAAAAGCATAGCTAGAAACTGCCCACCGAAGGGCTTATGAAGCTGCATTCTGTGCCACAGCAAGGATTAGTGAGAGTCGGTATGGAAGGACGAGATTACAGTCTTAGCAAAACACAGCTTTCCAGTGAAATAAGGGAGATGCTGTAAGTATGGGAAACTGTTTCATCATACGTCCAGAAGCATCACCATAATAAGGGAGTAGCTATGCGCGCTACATAGCAAATTTATTTGAAAATAATGCTGTCTCATTTTCGCCAAATTTTGAAGAGTAACAAAAGCAAAATGTCTTTAAGCAACTTTCTTATTAAAAAAGCTGCATTATAAATAATAAATTACATTATTATAAATTTGCTTGAGTATTTTGGTTTTGGAATGGAATACATTATCCTATTTTACATTGAAAAACTTAGAAAAAATACTATGGAAGAAAATGTTTTGCTTAACGAGTGTTTCACATTAGAAATAGGATTCGAGATCAAATTATGCTTGTTAAGCAAAGCACCATTGTATAAAAACTGCACTTCTTTGTTTCTCAATTGTGTTTATCGAATTAAGTTAAGAATAAATGTCAGATTCTTCTACTTTCATCGATATACGAAAGAACATTATCTACCGTCCAATATATTTTATATTACTTTGTTAAAGTGTGACCTATAATATACTGTTGTATACAGAATACTTTATTATTGTAATAATAAACGATAGTAATGATTTACTTGCTTAATTTGTCAATAAAACGTAACTATAATTACGTGTGACACATGAACACCGTGTTTTATATAGCATTTGTTATTAATTCATATATAAATTTATCAACTATAAGTCTTCTAAAACACTATCCGTGGTACAGTTGCAGGCACCAATAATTATAGGCTGTTGCAATGTTCTGCACTGCAGAATACGCAAAGCTTTACCTCAGTACGCAAAGCTTTACCTCAGTTTAAGCTGCTCAGTACAACACATTGAACAGTTACAATACCGCACCATATCTAAAGATACAAAGCTGAGCTTTACAAAGCAGAAACACGTGTTCTCTGACCGCAACTAATAAATACAATATCAGACTAAAATATTGCGGCATTTGTCTTAGTTGCAATATTAATTAAAGGAAGATGCGTACAAGATTGCAATAAAATATAATTTCGGGTATGCTAAGTACATTCATGGTTATTAATGAAAGACTGAAAACATGAAATCGCGTTTAGCGGAAACTTTGAGAGGTGGTCTCTGATAGATTTGTGTCCTGTTCTTTGTGGTTGAGCGTATAACTATTCATTGACTTGTAATGGGCCGGTACATGCACGTTGGCAGATGACGATTTTCTAAGATGATACTGCATAGTTTCTGGACAGACAAAAGCATGCTATTCAGGGTCGCCAATCTCTCCACACGGACAATGGTTATTATCTCTGAAGCTGAAGCGAAGGAGATAGTTAATACACGAGCCATGATCT
>KK112027.1:10858-32816 GCA_000611955.2 Stegodyphus mimosarum | reverse complement strand
CCTGTGATCAGGATTTTCCGATGCTGATAGGAAAATGTTATGCACTCATATTAATATTGCTGGATTGTGAATTCTACTCATTTTAAACGAATGTTTTAACACAAATAGAAGTGAAACCCAACGTAAAATAACAATTATGTAAAAAAAAATCTTTGATTGACACATATTTTTAACGAAACTTTATCAGTTTCGATGGCAACTGGTATAAGCTCCTTTTCTCTTCTACAGTATAAATCTCATTTATCTGTTTATTAAACTGTTTGTTCCATTCCCACTGCAGATAATTTTTTTACTCCTTTTGCAAAGGATCCTTAGTGGAAATCTATAGAGTTTTATTTAAAAGCTATCCAAAATCTAAAATATTTTATCTAACGTTATAAAAGTTTTGCGTTAGAAATATCTTTATTCGAGTCATTTCTAGCTTATGAGTTATGCTACGTAATACTGCGGTAACTCTTTAATGAAATTTACCCTCCACGTGGCTTGGCAAGTTTTGTCAGTAAAAGTACAATTAAAATACTTCGATTTTCTTCCTCGCACACAGCCAGTTTTCTTAATGATATAAGAACGAGATGATACAAAGTTTTCGATTGATTTTTTAAAAAAATTAGGATGATGTGAAAATCAATAAATACACTTTGAAACAGTAAATTCTACGTGACTGTATTAAGTGCTACGAGATTTTAAATTTATCTAACATGTGGCTTTACGAGCAACCATATGATAAAGCGTTAGCATCGAGTGCTACCATCTGATAAAGAACAAGAAGTTTAATTTTTTTTAACAAATTGAATCTATCTGTTAATGCTTAACAATTAAATGTTACGCTGATTCATTTGTTAATGCTTATCAAATAATTAATTTAAAAATTTTAAACACACTTCAAATTTCATTTAATATTTAATAACATTTTTCATTGATACAATTTAATGTACGTATAGTTTAGAATGTAGCCAAATGATAATTTTCACAGGCATTTAACATATTATTATAATTATTAAAACATCTCTATGACCACATATTACATATCTCGATTAAAAATAGCTTGTGACTTCGTTTTTTCTCAGATAATAGATGAATTCAGAAACACAGCTGCATGTACAATAGCGGAATTGACTAAAAAATCTTTTGTTCTTATTGATTAGTTGGTGCAAATCCCTTCAATAAATTAGAAGTCATAAAAGTAATCGTTAATAGAATTAAGAAACCGCTGTATTAAATTATATTTACTTTCTTGATAGAAGAAATATCTAAGGAAACTTCTTAGACAAGCTTTTAGATAATCTTATGTAGAGTAATGCATAACTAAGAACAATTTCGGTAACCTGCGATCTTTTAATCTCCTAATAGTTTCGAGGATTTATATATCCTATTCATTCACTAAGCCATTATCTTGAACTACTAATGTAATAACAAAACCCTTAGAACCAACTATTTTCTCTAGTAATCACAAGGAAATTTTCTTGCCTTTTATTAAATGCATGTTAACTAAAAACTTTCTTATCTTTCAAATTAATGCTTCGTAGCGCCTTCCTTTATTTTACCTTAACATTACAGTGAAATGATTTCAAAGTTAATTTCCTTTTATCTTTCGTAAATAGAATTTTAAGAGATGTGAAGTCATTTAGTTATCGGTAGTTACCACGAATCAGAAATGCCTTCATTTCTAGTAAGAATATCAAAATAGAACGTCAATTTAATTGAAATACACTGGTGTGCAAAAATTAAGGACGAGACGGTTTTTTCAATATACCTTTGTACAAAAGCTTTCCAAATCAACACATTTAATAGCGTAAGATCCCCAACACGTAAGGACATGAGTAATGTAAGCAATACTTACTAAAAGAGAAATCAGAGGGATAAAACGAACCTTTATTGAAAAACTAGCATGGAGCGCAATGCGACTGAAGGCCGAAACATCCCTGTGATGGGTGTCCAGCAAGAAACATCCGGTCTTTAATAGGGGATATGATCTCCCCTGACTGCTAGGCAGGTTTCACATCATTTGTGCCTGCTGGATATGTGGTTGTTAATGAGCTTTTGAGACACTGCTGCTCGTTCCTCTTGTAGCACCAATCGCAGTTTCGGAATCGTTACTGGCGATAAGTTACGTGCTGCCACGGGTCTCCCTAGTAAGTTCCGTACCTTGACGGGATTTAGATCCAGAGACCTTGCCGACCAATCCATGTGTTCAATATCTTCACTCTCCAACAGCTTCTCGACAGTAACTGTGCGATGAGTTGGAGCGTTGTCGTCTATGAAGAGGAACTGAGGATCCATAGCCCTTGTGAAAAGACGCATGTAAGGAAGAAGAACCTCGTTACAAAAGCAGTCCCAGGTGACGAACCTCCTTGGGAGATATGAAGGTTGGTCCGGCTACGAAGCATTATGCCTGCTCGAACGAGAACTCCGCGACCTCCAAAACAGTCCCTTTTGATGATGTTGAAGGGGTTCTTGCGTGTTCCCCGCTCTGTCCAGATGTGCATGTGTCTAGAATCGCAACTCAGACTAAATCTGCTCTCATCCGTAAAGAGTACTCCTCCCCATTCATTGTCTCTCCAATTCCGGCGTTCCCGGCACCACAGAGAACGCCTTCTCCGATGGGCAGGCGTTAGAGGTACACACCGTACAGGGCGTCGTGCGAACAGACCACCACCGTGCAGTCTTCTGGCCACGGTAAAACGTGATATCGGTCGTCCAGTCGCCTGTGTCGTGTGTCTAGCGATTTCTCCCGCTGTCTGCCGCGTGTTTCCTCTGGCCTGTAAGGCAATATACCGGTCATCTGCGGGTGTGGTTCCTCGTGGACGACCACTACTAAACCCCCAGATAGCTGCTCCTGTAGTTTGAAATTGTCTCTAAAGTCGTGAAACGATGCTGTGAGCAATTTCGAACTCTGCAGCCACACTTGTCACACTGCGGCCTTCCTCCAACTTCCCAATGATTCGACCTCGGGTAAAAGCATCCAGATGTCGTCTAACAGATTGATTATTCGCCATTTCTCGCTGAGGCAGCAACTCGGTGTGATTTTAACTGCTATACGGCGTGCAATCTCTTTGCCAGAAATACTGATCTTACACCGACAACATGCTTTATACTACTCAGACACTCCCCCATTACGTCTACCTGCATATCTGGTACCGTACATCACCTTACTTAATCTCCTGATTGGTCTTTCTGTCCGCTCTGCCTCTTCGTTCAGCTGATATGCTAATTTTTCGACTTCGTCCTTAATTTTTGCACACCAGTTTAAGAGACATTCGGCTTGTAAAACTCTTATGCTAAATGTAGGTTTCTGTAGAAGAAAAATCTGAGTCTTAGCTGCTGATTAAAATCTTATTTTCATCTCCCTCTGCTTAGTTTACGAAATAGCTATCATGATAAAAAATTCAAGTTTATTATTGGCCAATTTCCTTTGTTTTGTTGCGGACAATTTTTCTTGCATCTAAATCTATTACACTGTTCAACATGAAAATCTTCCTCAGAAAACTAATGTGTTATTTCGATAATTTTTAGTTATGTAAACTTTACATTGACCTGTAAAATTTCGTGTCACGTAGCAAAATCTAGAGAACATCAACAACATGTTTTGATTAAATGCAAAGCAGGTATAAGGATGTACTTATACTAAAGCTATTATAGCATATATATACGTTACGAAGTGTACGTTTTATTTAAGACATGACAATAACAATCTGAGAATGAAATACGCTAGAGGAAGAGTTCAGCCCGCCCTTAATCGGACGAGCAAAGGAACCATTATACGATTTGAATGTTCCACTCCAATAGACCTCCGAAGGGCCGCTAACTAATCGATCGACCGGACGAGCCCAGGCCCAGTAATGTCAACAGTTACTGACAGCAAGTCACATTCCAGTACCTTTTTCCCGGGAGGAACAACCTATATGTTTGACTAAATCAAGAGGTTCGAATACCCAAAAAAAGGCAAAACACACGTTTCTTAGGATTCGTGAGTCGGAGTAACCGTTCCGCCAAACCGGCAGTTACTAAATATTCGAAGGCTGGTACTTATTCCAAAGCTTCCAGGTGGAGGCCATTCAAGACGAATATGTACAACACAATATTGGGACAGTGGGCGTTCACTGGCCACTCCAAGCAATCTTGAAGGCCCGCTGAGCTCTCCGAGTTCATTAACGTAGGTGCTGCACTACGGAATGCCGTTATTATAAAACATATAGCTCCCCCACAACAGGAGGAGCAGACAAGAAAGTACCATATCGTCCCCATCGAACCTGATCCAACCGTTGCCAATGATAATTATAATATTGGATATACGGGGGAAGGACAAAGAACTAGCGAATAGTGATATTGTTGTAGTAGTGAAATTAATTTCGCCGTGTGTAAATAATGCCGTCACAATCCTATGTAAACAGAGTGAACAGTTTCTGTTACGTATGTGGTGAAGTGATACTGGAAGCTTAACGAAAGACTTTGAGCCCACATGTACGAAAATCAAGTTTGAAGTACCAATGATTCGGCTGGAACCTCACAATGATGTTGCTAACTGCTACTCTTGCGTAACAAAAATCCTGGGGTTTTTTTCCTACTAAAAGTAAACATAAAATTATATATCCTAATATCCCTTCAGCGTGTGAGAACTGTACCTCATAATATTTCTAAATATCTGTCTCTAAACATCCAGAAAAATACAAAGTCGACTTGAAATCCGATGAATTGGATGAGTTTGAACCTAAATTTGGTCCAAGTTTCCAAGGAAAAGACGATTATGAACGTAGTAGCAGTAAACAGCTCAATTCTATATCTCAGGAAGAGCCCAGCGATCTTATTCGTGATTTGGATCTTTTCAAAACAAAGACACAGAATCTTGGCTCTCGTTTGTAGTAGTGGAACCTGTTACAGAAAGGAGTGAAAATTTTCACGCTTCGGAAAAGGCAGTCTATGTCGGCAGTATTTTTTTCAATGGAAAATGACTTAGTTTACTATCACGATATTCCGAATTTAATAGACGAACGTGGCCTTTACTATAAACCCACCGAGCGCCAACTGTTTGATTCTTCGAAGACAAGTCTAAAGACACTTCTGGAAACGAACAGCTACCTGATGCCGTGGGTCATGCTGTAAATATGAAAGAAAGGTGCGAGAATATGCATACATTACTTCGAAGCATAAACATTCGAAGATCATAAACGGAATATCTGTGCCGATCTAAATGTTCTTGCACTATTTAAAGAACTGCAGAGTGGCTATACAAAACATTGCCGTTTCAATACGAAATGGATAGTAGTCAGAAACTAACAGATAGGAAAAGTATCGCTGATAGGTGAAAATATAATATTCAGCTTCAAAAATGTCCGCAGTGAACCCAAAGTAGAGCAGCAGAAAATTTATTTGCTTCCTCTGCACATAAAAATTAGGCTTATAAATATTTTGTTAAGAGCCTTAAATAGAGAAGAAAATGCTTTTCTCTATCTGAAATAAAAATTCACACATAAAAATGACATAAAACTTAAAGAAGGACTGTTCGTTGGACCGCAAATACGAGAGCCTTTAAATATGAGCATTTTGAAACCGCATTTTGGAGAAAAGAAAATAGAGCGTGGACTGCCTTAAAAATGTATAGCAAATTCGTAGGTAACAAGGAATTGGAGAACAGCAAAGATCCAGTTGAAGAACATATCCAGTTTTATAAGACGTTAAGTTGCAACATGTAAGCTAAGGTGCATTTTCTTCACCCCGATCGAGAATTCTTGTCTGACGATTTAGGTGCCGTTTCAGACAAACATGGCAAAAGATTTCACCAGCAAATTACTCAAATGTAGAAGCAGTATAGTGGGAATTGGACCCCAAACATGTTAATTGACTACTGCTGGATCCTCAAACTTGAAACTGATCCCGACGAATAGAAGCGTGAAAAGGTTAATAAAATAATTTATTTCATTGTGTTATGCTTTTTTCAATACAATATAAAGTACATTTTGCAAAAAAAAGTGATTTTTTGTTTAAATCTTTGAAAATTTGCTAGCTTTGTTTATGGTTCGGATTTCTTATTTTTTGTATTCTTCTTCCATTCTCTAAAGGCTTATGAGTGGTAGATAAAAACCAAGCTCATATTTGAATTTAGCATATAACAGCAGACATAAAAAAACCCAAAGAACATCAGGGATCTACAAAAAATTTCAAAATGTGGAAGTGTTATTTAACTTTCAGCGGTCCGAATAAAAGTTCTCTATATGATTGAATATATAACAATAATATTCTTTTAAATTTCGACAAACATTATTTTGAGCTGTCGATAAAGGACTAAAGGTCTGATACCTCCTGTTAATATGTTAAGAATTTTCCTTTCACTTCATATAAAATTACTAAATTAGAATATTCAGATTTTCCGTCATTATCATTTTTCATGTTTCTGGAATATAATTCGGAAGGTCATAATGATGCCTAAGCGAAAACATACAGGTAAAGTTTTAATTTCTTTAACATTCACTACTCTTGGGTGAGTTCAGTACTCTTGAGTCGAATAAACTGGTATAAGTAATAGAAGAGAAACACGCCAATATGACAATCAAATTCGCTTGTATTTGGCGTACATTTACTAAAAACACTCAATCGATTTCGAGGGCAGCTACAGGTCCCTGTTTATCAGGAGAACAAAATATCAACAAAAGGAAAGAAACCTCAGTAAATTGATTAAAAGGAAAGAAAGTCCCTTCTCATCAGGTACAAAGGGAAACTGAGGTTTCTTTCCTTTGTAGATATTTTGTTCTCCTGATGAGGAGGGACCTGTAGCTGCCCTCGAAATCGATTCAGTGTTTTTAGTAAATGTACGCCAAATACAAGGTTGTTTCAGCGAATTTGATGGTATAAGTAAGTTTCATATGCATTTTTTTATGTATTTTTAAAGAGTTGAGAGATTTATTTTACATATGCTATTAATTAATTCAAATTAAATGATTCAGCTTCCCTTCTCGTAGGGTTTTCTGTTCCTTTTTGTTTCTTTTTCTATTCAAAGAACAGTTTACGGTAATCAAGAGCCAGATATAAATATCTCAACAAACAATGTAAGTGGGTGTCCCTAAATATTTGTTTACCCTAAATCTTTCTACTACATCTGATGGAGTGCCGTCTGGAATCTGTGCTTAATGATGGAGTGCCGCTTGGAAACTGTGCCTTTTGTTTTTCTCTGCAGCGTACATTAAACTATAACCGCAAATCCTTTCTTGTGTTAAAATATAACACCGCTGTGGATTTATTGCTGAATCCGAAAATCCCAGTACGCGTTTTACTGTGGGTCGCATAGTGCTGCTGACCATGCCTTTTCATATCTTGTATTTTACGTTACGTTACGTTATATTGCGTTTAATAAATGTAATTTTTGTTATATAGAGTTTTCGTTCTCTGGATTATTATTTCAAACTCATTAGTGACTAACATGATTTTAATCTTCTATAACTTGTTAAGATAAATTTAAACACTGTCCTGTTCTCTATTTGATTCATGTGACCTATTTTTTCAGATCAGAAGGTCATGCAAATTAAGAAATTGTAAAAGGGAGTTTAAAGGCTAATTAGAGTAACTGGAAGTCATGTCCTGTAGAGTGAAAGGGCACTGCGCTGATCGTGGGAACTAATACCAATATGTTTGGAAAAAGGCGGTATTTATCAGAACCCGTAGAAAATTCCTATAGACGCTTGGGTTAGCAAGGGCCCATTACTCAAAGCAAGAAAAAACTTTGCAAATGAAACTGGCTTGTATTCATATTATACATGGGAAAAAGCACGAAAATCCTTACACAGCCAAACGAGATTTTAACGTTGATCGAACTATTAGTATACATCAATCTTTTTGACTTTGACAGTGGTGAGGTATTAGCTAAGTACAATCAGCTGTCTTGTCTGAAATACTATCTTCTGTAAAGAAATGTCCTTTTGGTAGTGTAAATGTCCACTGTAGATCGCCAAAGTTTTAAACGATGGTTAAGAAAAAAAGTCAGCCTTTTAGTTGTAAATTCTCTCTGTAGTTACACGTTGGAATGGAGTAATAAGAACTATTGGAATTTAAATCTGTGCTTATATTGATCTTAGTTAGAACGATAACTCGTCGTTAATTCATAACCCTCAGCACATTTCCGTTATGTGTAGTATTTAAGTGTATTTTAGTAGCAGAGTTTCAGTTGCACTTCATGGTAAGTCACATCATCGATTATTATAAAAGACATTTATAATCGCTCGATTCTTTACGTTACATGTAAGATTTTTTAAAATAAGATTATTCGGATGAATACTGAATTTCTAAAATGATTTTTCATTCAGATATAACAAAAATATAATTTAGGCCTGAAAACATGTTTTCAAACTCGTCTTCACATTTTAAGGTTTCGTGCTCAAATAATTTGAGGTATAGAGTGTGGAATTTAAAATGTATAGTGAGAATGTAAAATATGTAGTGTAAACTGATGGGAGCGTTGAATATACTTAGCTCTGTTACCTAGAAAATCTGACTTATCTATCCACTTCTGTAATACTTGTAAATAAATTGAATAAATTAGATTTTACGTAGTTTCATCACTAAAGGTAGCAATATGCTTAACAAATACAAAGAGGACAGTAGCCTGATCTAAACGTGAGAGCAGAAAGCCCTTTAGCAACATTAATTTAAAATTACATTAGTTGTTATTTTCATACGGTGAAATTTTCGAAATTCAAATGAATTCTGATACTTGTATATTTTTTAAATATTTGATTATTCATTCTCGCTCTATTATTAAGAAAATTTCTCAATAACTTTGTAGAGACATTAGGTATTTTTTGAAAGCAGAAGACATGAAAAATAAGCAATGCCCTCGCGGGTACTCGAACCACGGACCTCTCGAATACTCACCGAGTGTGCTTTACCATTACACCACGAAGGCATGCTAAGAATGCAGGAGAAATACCTTATACTCAGTTAGGCTTATTTCTGAACTGTAACTGAGCATTGAGTAGAGGGTAAGGAAAGAAAATGAAATGCTTGCTTGGAAAAACTTAGAATTTGGAAGGGCACAAGGTATGGATAACTTTAATTTTCCCTTAGGTTAAGGGTGGTCAACCATGTGCCATTGAAGCACATTCTTTCCAAACTTTTTTAAATAAGATAATATGGATATATTAAACAGGTATACATAAAATAATTTGATACATGATATGGTGATATAAACGCTTTAACTCTTTCAAATTAAATAAATAACCTCTAGTTTTCATTATACTGAAGGAGGGACAAAATTTGCTTAACATTTTTGTTTTAAAGGTTCGTAAAAGTAAAATATGGTATGTATGTTGAAAAAGACAACTAACAGAGGAACTCAGCTTTAAACGTGCCAATATTCAAGGTGAACATGTAAATGATTGACTTAAGAGTTTATCATGAATACGTTCTTTTTGCTTTGAAAAGTAGTACTCGTTATTGGCTGCTGTGTAATCAAGAAAATTCCGCAGTGTTTTTTGTTATTTGGTTCAAAAAATGAAAAGAAATCAATATTAAAATGTTAGAAATGCCTGATAAAATGATGAATTACTATTTCAGAAGATTAATTAACTTTCGTCAATTGTAGCAGGGTTTTTCTTATTGAGTAAGAAGGAAAAAAGGAGATTTTCTTCATCTTTTCTATACTTTGTTTTGTCTCAGTGTCAGCTTGTGTTTGTACGACGGATTTACGATCCATTTCGCTTTTTATGGGTTCACGAATACGTCATTGTAATTTTCTGAGTAATTCTCTTTTTTATCTTCTTAGTGTTTGGAAGCTTGCTTTGCTTTTCCACAATTTCTAGAAAGTAATATAACAGACTATTAATTTCAGCTGAAAGCAAAACAAAAATGTTGTCTGAGCGTTGTTCATATTAGGCAAGGTTAATTGATTGGGTTATGGGTATTTTTTAAGGCAGTTCAGGTTAATGCTTTATAGCAGATTTCAGTTTTCCAAATGAAGATCCTTGTTGGTTTATGAGTTCTAAAATAACATGAGTTTGCTCAATAATTCTAACAAATGGGTCTCATAATTTGATTGCAATGGATTTTATTTGCATTATTAATAAGTCAATTACAGTTATGTTACTTGCACAAAATATAGAGCGTTAAAAATATGTTTCACAGAGTTAGCCTAAATGAAAACAACGTTCTTGTTTACGTATCTCCTTTGAAAACTTTTAAGAGCTATGTAAATACTCTTAAAGTCATAATAAGATACTTGCATAGAAATCAGTAGCGAAAGTAATAAGATTTTAAGAAATCTTGCTTTAGATTGCATTTAAGTAAAATAATATAATACAACTGAATATGCAAATGAATAATATGGAAATTATAACTTATAATAAAGATAAGTTTTGAGAGAAACTACTATTTGGAACAATTTCCAAATTATAAAACATAATCTAATGATAAAAAGAAAAGAAAGTTATTTTTAGTTTTAATTTAAAATTTTATTTCTTTTAGCTAAAATTTAAAGAAACAGATTGTTTTTACATAGAGTTCACAAAGTTTGTTTTACATATTGTCAACAACTTCGTAACTTCATATTTGCATACACAAAGATAGTAAGTTTTAATTCCAGTTTACGGTTGTAAAGCAAAATTCTTAGTATGCGTATTTATTGGTATTGTTGTAAGAAATTACAACAATGTTCCATGTCCAACTAGCAGTAGGAAAATTAGGGTTTCGAATCTGGGTGAGTGCATGTTGCCCTTTTCCTGAAAAGCTAATATGTTTTACTTTGAAAGGACTTCTCTAATTCGTCCACATGCTCTTCAGCTGCAGCAGTTAGAATATTGCATAGGTACACTGAAAATCCCTTGCCTGACTATGGATAAGACCACAGTTTATGTTTAACATTTTTTCATATTAGATTTCTCTTGTCTCCGTAACCTGGCTGCCAATGTAAAACTGGTGGATAATAATTTATTAAAAACTTTATTGGTCATCTGGAAGTCTTTGACGTTTCTCGGTCTTGCTTGAGTATGGGGAGGGGAGGACGATTTGAAGAATCAAAATATTTCTTCTGTAATCGGCTAAGAATTTTTTAATGCTATAACTTATCTATCATCTTCTACAACATATGCAGACTCAGTTCACTATCAGCGGTACATTAAGTAATAGTATTTTCCAATAAGCTCTTACGAAAAAGCATTTATTAGGACGTACTCAAAATTACAGTAGACTACTTTATGGTTACGGTAGCAAACATGAAACTTAGCAAAAGTCTTTGCACTATTCTGTATGTTCTCACACTGCAAGTTCTGTCTTCAGACTACGATTTTACATCATTCCATTACAACAGGACGATACAAAATTGCAAGATCGATTAATTCCAACTGCTTGTGGAGGATTATCGATCAGTTTTCAATAACGTATCCTTATCGATTTCCAAAAGAGCATTTGAAAAATTCGAAGCCCCAGAAATTCATTCAATGGACAAGGTATTTTTTTTCTTGTATGTCGGAAAAAAGAATAAGTTTCAATACCAATCTCGCAGCCCATAAGTAAAATGCGGGCAACAGTAAAAAGGGCTATCTGACTGCTTTACATTTGGCCTTGCATTTGACATCCAAGAGCCCAATTGAAGAGAGCATAACGCCCTACGTTGGTAAACGTTTAGCGAGCAATATGATTTCCAGCTTGTTTTCATGGATGAGAACAATATTCATGTCTTCCGTAAAAGGATGAAATACTTGTCTTGCATTAAAATATGGTTTCTATAGAAGGCTGTATTTATATTATATTTATTTGTTAGCCTTTTCGAAGAAAGTGTCTTATAATAGTAATATCTTACCATTGTAATGAAAATGCACGTAAGGTGTTCTTGGAATTGACGTACGCTTTGATTTCGACAGCACGTAGTCGGAGGTTTTCCTTGTGTCGAAAGTCAAATCGAAACTGCACCTGATATCGCCACAAACTTAATCCTTCATCAACATGGTACCGTTTAGAAATGTTTCATACATTTTGTTCTCCACTCAGAAATTATTCTTTTCGATATTCGAGGATTTTAAGTTTTAAGGCGAACTGCTCTACGTAAACTGTCCTTGATAATACTAGAAACTGGCTTTTGACACGCTTATACGATTTGCAAAGGTCGTCTCGGTTGAAAAGATTGGTTAAGGGATTAAATTTTTAACTGTCCTCACAGTGACAAATTAGAACTTCGTTGTAAGACGCGGCTTTAGTCAGATGAATGATTATGCTAACTACAGCTTTTATGATTAGAGGAAGACCACCTATTAGCTAACGATTTTTTTAGAGTTGGTATAGAGTCTCATATCATTTCAAGACTGCATATTAATTTTTCTCTCTCTACGTGCATTATTCTGTAAATTATTGAATTTTGAAGTGTTAACTGGGTTTTGGATCGCCTGATATATATCCGATCAGTAGAATACACTAGAAATATCAGAATACTGAAGCGCCACTATGTGTCGGCTGGTGAATTATATTTATTGATTGTACCGACGTGGGAGGTTCTCCCACCTTACATCAGTCAAGGGTTTATGCATATAATATGTATTATTTGACGTGCAATCACACAAAGCCACAACCTATTCATTTTCTCTTTTTCCTTCTATAGCAGTCCCACATAATTACGTATTTGTATATGATTAAAACTACAATCACCGTAATGTATTCCAGAGCCATGTCAAATTGCTTTAAGGATTTGTTGCGGCCCATGAGCTGCCGATTTAAGACCACTGTCCTGCAGCATGGTTAAATGACCTCACGAAATTATTAGCGAATATAGAGTGCACTCGATAATATATATATATAGCTATATAATCCTGTGCGCTCTAAATGTATCTATGCGAATAATAATTTGACCCAGGGAATCTCAGCATGCGTCAAGTTTCTTTAAGAAGAAGAGTGTGTAAATAGTATATATTTACATAGGTACAAGAAATATCTAAGTATGCATCAAGTGGTACTCAACTATATGAAGAAGATATATGTCAACTTATATGTGCATCTTCCTTGTGAAGCATTGTTCCACAAACCTTACGAATATTTTGAAGCAAGTTATTTTAGATGGTTCTTGAAATTTGAGTGAGGCGATGGAAGGGTGATGAATAACATCTCGATTAAAAGCTGCTTCTTTGCTAATTCAACTGTCTGGTCATTATCAAAACGGCCACTATGTCCTTTTATCCATGAAATTTAAATTTTATAGTTGAGAATTAAAGCAAGATATTTTATGTAGGAAATCAATGCAGAGGAAGGTAAGGGTGTAGAGACATTAGGTTATTTCTTAGCAGGAGACATGAAAAATAAGCAAAACCTTAGCTAGGACTCGAGCCTCAGACCTCTCGAGTACACGCCGAGTGTGTTGATCATTACACCACGAAGGCATGCTAAGAAGGTGGGAGAAATGCCTTATGTACACCCCCCTTTTAAAGGGCGACTGAAGATTAGGGGACTCAATCACCAAATCCTGGTGGCGGAGAATCATCATCCACTACCTTATTGTTCGGGTACCACTGCAGAGACATTAGTTATTTCTTGAAAGCAGGAGAGAGGAAAAATGAGCAATGTTCTCGCCGGGGCTCGAAATTCGGACCTCCTCTCGAATACGCGCGAGTGTGCTGATCATTACAGCATGAGGAAAGGCATGCTAAGAAGGCGGGAAAATACCTTCTAAGGGTCTCTTAATCTCTAAAACAGCTGCTTGGAAGTCAGATTTTATGATAAATTCTTTGAGATTTTTGAGAATGGCTATTTCAAACCCCGCTTATACCAAAGATGCATTACATTACGACCTTTCTTCATCTATAACAATGGGCTCGCTCAGGAACAAAACCGCTGCGTGTGTGAGGTTGATGTTTGAGTATATAAAGCGGCTATGCAATGTCTTTCCAAACATAGCACATTAGCGACGTAATCAAAAATAGCTGATTTATCAAACATCGATAAAGGTCAAGGAGTGGCGATTGGGAACATCGATATCAGAAACTGCACGTTTAGTGAGCTGTTCACGTGCAGTTGTTATGAGCACATATCGAAAGTGGTGTATGGATGACAAGTCGTCGGTGAGCAGCCCAGAGGAGAGCGGAGATTACTACGCATTTTTGGCCGTGACCGAAGAACTACGATAGCCAAAATCACTACCAGCTACAACAGTGGCGACTCAAACAGTGTTTCTCAACACATTGTGCAGCTTACATTGCTGCGTAAGGGGCCTACGCAGCCGGAAGCCGAAGCATGTCCCTGAAACCGCGAGCTCGTCTGCAATGTGCCAGGAAACATCCGAATTTGACATTATAAGAATGGAAGAAAGTTGCATGGTCCGACGAATCACGTTTTTTGGTCAATCTCATCGATGGGCGTGTGCTAATACGCAGATTTCTGAACGAGACCCTGTCTCTCGGATGCACAGTTGGACGGAGATCTCATGGGTCACATTAAGACCCATAATCTCCATAGAACAATTTTTGACATCTGTGCGCTATGTAAACATCGTTGCAGACCAGTTTCATCCATTCATGACAACAGTATTTCCGGCGGGGGATGGTGTTTGCCAGCAGGATAATGCATAATGTCATAATGGTTGAATCGCCAGGGAGTGGTTCGAGGAACATTTCAGTGACTTTCAAGTCAGGTCTTGGCCTCCAAATTCACCTGACATTATTCCAATACACAATTTGTGGTCCCATCCGGAAAACCAAATTCGTGCTGCCACGCTACCACCTCGTAATGCTCGGGAATTGCAGGACCAGTTGGTGAGCTCTCGGTATCAGATACCTCAGACTACGTATCAGCCCCTTCTGGAGTGAATGCCACGCAGGGTGCTGGCAGTTTTGAGGGCTAAAGTTGGCCTTACATGCTACTAACAAAGTGGTCATAATGTAATGGGTCTTCGGTGTATATTGTGTGGTGTCCCCCGAAAAGATCGCGGAAAAACCTCGCGGACAGAAACGTTGCGCAGAAAACAACGCAAGCCGAAAACGTCGTGGTACAAACCATCGTGGGAGAAAAGAAAGTAAAGAGAAAACATCAAAAGTCTAAAACATAGCGGTACAAAATATGATGGTCGAAAATAAAGCGTTTCAAAAACTTCGAAGTTTAAAAACATCATCGTCGAAAATATCGTGGCAAAAAAATAAAGTATTTACAAATCCTCTCGTGACGATGACATAGTACACATGCGTTTTCAAGTTTAAAAAAATGTAATTAATTTCAAGTTTTAAAAGTTAAAGCTCGCAGAATGATTTGAGAGCGCAAGAAGGAAAGATGGATTCTTTTATTTTTATGTTTCATATTTTTGAAAGAACTAATAAATTTGTGCTGAAAAAATAAGAAGGAAACTTAAGCATTTAAAACTTGAAAATGAATAGAAAATCAATGCAACTTATAGAACTTAATAAAATTTTAAATTTATACAGTTAATTAACAAGAGTCATTATTAAATTAACCTTTTTTATAACGTTTTACTCATAATTTTTTTATGAAGAATGCAGTCTAAAAATCTTAGAAAGAGGAAGGTAAATAACTGCATGAGGTTAATTCTAAAAATTGCTTAGTTAATTATCAAATTATTTTCTTTCACATTTATTAATCTGATATTATTTTAATGAAAATTATATTTTGCTTTGTTTCCGTTTATTATCAAAGTGTCGTTAACATTTTTATGCATAGCTTGCAATCAATTTTTTGGATGTCGATTTGTTAGTTACGACGAAAGTCTGCTACATAATATGTATAATATGTCAGTATGGGATTTGAAAAACGCATGCATGCGATGTTATCATCATGCTGTGATTTGTAGGTACTTTATTTTTATCACGATATTTTTAAACTGCGAAGTTTTTGAACCCCTTTATTTTCGATCATGATATTTTGTACCACGATGTTTTAGACCTGCGATGTTTTCTCTTTGCTTTCTTTTCTCCTACGATGTTTTGTACCGCAAGATTTTCTCCTTGCTTTGTTTTCTCTGCGACGCTTTCGTCCGCAATGTTTTTGTCGCGATGTGTTCGGTTGTAACCTTATTGTATAGTGAAAGCCCAAATATTCGATTTTCGCTTTTTATCGTTTCATTTATCATTATACATTTTCGTTGAAGGAATCGATAAACTTGACAGATGTCCAGATTTTCGATGCTGCATTATGAAAATTTTGAAAGCTTCCAAATAGCGCTATACTGCCAAATCTCACTTTTTTTAGAATTTTTTAATAGCTTAGCTTCAGAATAGCAGCAGCTCAATGTTTCAGTATTATGTATTTGTAGATGAGAAGATTCATATCCAGTGTTTTAAGAAAAATTGAGAGCTGAAAGTTAGGACCTTCCTTTTTCCTTTTAAGTCAGTGCCTCCATAAGGTCCAGAGAAAATTCAGAGTCCGTAAGGAATCCAGGCTGGGTTAAGTTATTTGAATATCATAAAGTACACCAAGACCTAAGAAGAGGGATGCCGTGGAGGACTTTCTAAAGAAAGGAATATCGTACTAGTGTTATACATGAGGAAGAAGCCGAAAACCGGCAATGCAACCAGCTCATTCGTTTGGTTCAACCCCAATGCTGGGCTACCAATATTCAACGATCTCAAGCGTTCTACCGTTAATAGGGTGGTCAGAGTCTAACTTCAGTAACAGCTATGTCAATGAATGCATATCGCTTAAAATTGAGTCTGTAAATTCAATTGAAAATAAATTGCAAATTTGGGAGCTCATTTGTTTCTGCACTCATTTTTGAAGCAAGAATTTCTAAAACGGAAAAAACTCAGACTACGAAAAATTTTTTTAAAAAAGTACTATTACTTGGAACACGCTTTTGAAGCATATTATTCTCAATTAAAAGCGTAAATACATATACCGGTTTGTGATCTATTAAATGTTACAAAGTGTTATTAAAATGCTACATCTTATTCTGGTTGCAGGAAATAACATATACGACAAGGAGAAATATTTAAGCGACATTTTAATGGGTAATTCATTTACGAATATTACATATAGAAAAACATATTGCAAAATAACGTAAAGAAATTAAAGTAAAATTATTTTTATATGATTAATTTTCACTATATTCACCAACGCAATTTTGTAATACTGAAGGAAAATGAAGCAAACCTGTTATACTATGTCGATTGGCAACCGCGTCTGTTAGTTGCGAGTATGATTGTTTCCCAACAACTAACATCTCAAAGAGGTTTCTTTTCGAAGTGTTTGAAAAAATTTCTTCTTTTTAACTCAAGAAGAAATAAATTCACAAAATTAGTTTAACTGGTGGCACACTGGGCTGTTAATATTGAAAAGTGACTTATCTTCAAATTAAATATACGTTGGCAATGGAATGGTTTTGACAGATTACGGTTGATGTTAATGATTTTCTTCAGCCACTTTTGTATGATTGTACGACCTTATAAATTGCATCGAGACAGGGAAACGCCAAATATAATAGAACAATTCGAACACAGCATGATTATCACCCTATTCCCTAACTGTACCTCACCTCACATATAATGAGAACATTAAGATCCAGTGTACGTGATCAGGTTATAATTTAGATAATATCGAACATGAGCTGATAACTGATGCATTAGGTTATGCGAGGCGGAACATTCAGCCACTTTACTCTTATAATATGGAGCATGGGGTTTAGTATAATATATCTTTATTATGAAATCCTTAGCAAAGACAAAGACGGAAAATACAATCGTAGAAAATTTTAATTTTTTTTCAGATCTAACATGGGAATTTCAGATATCCGAAAACTAATACCTATGTTTTATTTTAGTCTGCAAGGAATACAATTGAGAAATAAATTTGATATTTTACGTAGCAGGATTAAAATATGAAATAATGAAGGAAATATATACAGCGAAATTTAAAAAGAAATGCTTATATTTGGCATACAATTACTTCAAAACATTTCTGAAATTTGAGCAAAATGATATCTTAGTGAATTAATTCTAAGTCACTGAGGGAGAAAAAGTAAAGAATTAGTCTAACAAAAATAACAGTTGAAGTAAAATAAATTAATTCCAGTAATAGGTAAAACTCTTCTGAAACCAATAAAAGCTTTAGTGATTTCCAAAAGTGTTCTCATTGTTTTATTTGCCGATAGCTGAAAATCTTTAATCCAATCCTTGTACTGCTTAGAACTTCTAATTAGGGATTAGTCAAGTACTCTAGTTCTTCCAATGTCCTCATTGAAGTTCTTAGAGTAACCAATTTAGTTTCTTGTTACTTTTGAGCGATACTTATGTAAGCTGATTATCGAATAAAAGTTTTGAGGTCTTAGGATAATAAGTTTCGCTTACTAGTTAGTTTAGCAAATACATAATCTAAGCCTACCAGATAAAATTTTGTATGTTATGTAATAACTAATAAAATAAACCCTGTTATCAGTTACTAAAACGTAGTTTTGTTTTTGAAAGATATTAAGGATTTGATCTATATATTAATAAGACACTATAAAAGATTCATTACTCTATGTCTAACGTTTTGCGCATTGTAGGTAAGTGTTCCATAAATTAAGGAATTTTAAAAAATGTTTCTGTGAAGCTAACATTAAGATCTTTTTTTTTGCTAAATATTAAAAAATAAAAATGACAAGTGAAAAAGGACTCAACACATTTACAATTGACATGGTGAAATAAAAAAATAGCCTTCTTTTGCCCATCAGTTTAACACGATTAAAATATTTTTTTGTTGACTCTGGGTTCGCTGAATTTTCCTTTTCAACTAAGAAGACTAAGAAGAAAATATGTAAGCTTTATTGAAATAAATAACAAGCGTTTACAACAAGATAAATAATTATAAGTAATCTTAGGAAGATTCTTCGATGGAATCAATCGAGCAAGATAATCTCTAGTCAAACGATCGCCGACTCTGAACTAATTAATTGAAATAACTGACTTCTAGTGTCTTATTTAAAGGACTGCTCAAGGAGAGAGCAAGCACTTCTGAAAACTTTGACAACAATTGCTCCTGGTGCTTTGAAAATGCGATCGTTTTTCTTATATCTCTGGCGCAGCATATCCTTACAATTTAAAATCGATTGACTCAGAATTAAAAGAAACACTACAGATGATATAGGAAATAAACTCTTATATTACTTACAGCATACTAGGAGGAAGTTCACCCAGACTTGGTTAGCCCGATGCTGCCTTGCACGGTTAATCGCACCAACCCTAGGGTGATCCAAGGGGACATATACCCCCGGTGAGCCTGCGGGAAGGACAAGTTCGGTGTCAAAAAGTCTAGGTTTTGTAAAGCTTACAGTAATGGTGGACTGCAGCGAATCCACAGAGAAAACTTAGAACGCATATTAGACATGAACCCTCCACCACTATTGACCAAAGGGAGCTAAACCCCAAGGCCACCAACCGTATAGAGTACCCACAACCAAGAGACAGAGAGGACCGTACCATATGATCCCTGCAGAGCTTGAAATTGTCGAGACATTAGGTATTTTGGAAGCACGAGAAATGAAAAATGAGCAACGCCTTCGCCGGGAATCGAACCACGGACCTCTGGAATACGCTCCCAGTGTGCTGACCACTACACCACTAAGGCATGCGAAGAAGGCGGACGAGATACCTTATAAACTTACTCCCGAATAAACGATGGTTCTAGTCACTGGAAAGACTGTTAATTTTTCCCCAGAAGTCGAGTCTGTCTAGATATCGACCTAGCCAGAAAACTGGGATTGCTCCACGGGGGGGATTACACTATTTACAATTAAAAAATGACTACAGGTTATATACAAAATTATTCATACTTTTCTGTTAACAGGAGGCCAATCGTTAAATAAGCCTCAAAGCATTAATTGCAGTAGCCTGTTTACATTGGCCATAAATACGTCTTCATGACGTCTTTGTGAATAAGCGGAAAGAATGAACATCAATTCAGGAATTTTCTGTCCTAGGTTTTCAGTTGCTTAGATGGATAAAATGGTAACTATCGAATATGAACATATGCAAATTAACCACAAATACAACCTTAATAATCATGATATTCGGTGCCATGTGCAAAATGATGACATGAACATTAGACACAACTATGTAGTACTCAACGAATTCTCGTAATAAAAATTTTATGAAACGACACGAATGTTTTCGGTATTGTTTAATGAAATCGCAGTTTTATTCCCGTTGAGTAGTAGATCTATTTTATAATCTATAATAATAATATATAATCTGATCTATTTTATAATTTTGTATTTTTCGTATTTTTTGCATTTATTCAAATTTATTAACGTAGTTAATCTTTTCGTGAAGCTTTAAGCATCGTTTTGCTATCAAGTAATTAGATTTTAAATCAACGTTTAAGTTGGGCGTTAAGCGGAAAAGTATCAAATAAACACTTAAATAAAAGGTGGTCGAAAATTCGACGGAATAAAAATACTCCTATTGTCTAAGTATTTGATTGTGAAATGTTGAAATATCTTTTGTTTTAAAGTAAATGATACTTTTAATGAAGGTTTAAAGCTCAAGAGCATATATAATATGTATTTAGTGCTAAAAATTTAAAATGTAAAAGTTAATGTATTTAAAGTTTAGTAGTCAACTGTAGTCAAAATGTAGTCAATTGAGTTCGCTGAAAAGAAATTTTAGTTAAATCAAATCATGCGATTTTGAGTGAAAGCTTGCATGCGTTAAAGATGAATGTAGAAAATATTTGGTATGCATGTGTTTTGTAGAGCCCTCCGCAGACACTCTAGTTTATTTTCATGTTTATTAGCTTATGGAGAGCTTAAAAATGAATTAATGAATTTAGGGTGTGTCTAAGAAGGTTGTTATGTACTAACAAGTCGATGTGCGTTTAGGTGGAGATTTTTTAACTATAATACAGCGCACTTGCGTTTTCACACCACACATTGTAAAGAGCCAAAAGAGGATTAAAGTTTAAAATTTAAGCATGAATGCAATTAATAATTGTGAATGCATGAAACACCGTAATGTGCGGAAAAACTGAAAAAACTACGCTAAGTGCAAAAAGGTTAGAAACTGAACAAAAGATTGCAGTGTGAAGTTAAAGTATTATTTATTGTTAGAATCATGTATTCATAAGTATTCCTTCCAGATTACTGGAAGTAGATAACTAAAACCCAAATGAAAGATGATGAAGAAAAGTGGAACACAACTATGATGTAAAATCTCCTGCTGCTATAATTTAAAATTTTGTTATTTGAATGTAAACGGGGCTTAGATCTTGTTAGTTGTAGAATTTATCAGTTTGTAACAGGTCTTTAAGGACCTTTATCCAAGTCTGTTAAATTCTGGCATGGACAAATGTAGGGATTTATATTTATTTTAAATAACCAGTTAAATTTTAAGTTACTTTCCTATAAGCCTTCATCCCCCTAATTGTGAGTGCCAGAATATTTAAAATTGGTAGCGCGCGTAAGAAATGCAAATTCTACCAGTGGAAGAAAAAAGTTCAAATATCGACGTTCCAGTAAGGCAAGTTAGAGAGAGTCTGGGAAATCTCTGTGCGTGCTTGTACGCAAGTTTCCGCTTAGCAGTTATTGCTGGTTAGACGTGGCTTTACAGCTATTACCTTGCTGCCACTAGACTCATCTACGCGCTGTAGGATTCAGGACTGTATGAGGCCTGCAGTTTAATTCTACTGCTTGTTAATATTTTGAATTCTTGAGTTTTGATTCCACTGTTTCAGTTACCGCTCAAGCAGAGGTGTAGTATGTTAGCGTCAAGTTGACGCATCATAAATAATTTAAATGGCTTAATAAAGGGAAGTTTTAACCATTTTTCGGTGCAATCGCTATGTCTCCGGATCCTACACAACAGATAGACATTAGAACCTTACAACGTGTTGTTTAAATCATATTCAGATGCCTGCCCTCTCACATGCCATTTCTGTCTACACATTCCATTACAAAGTCTGCTGATTTCGATATCTTCTACTGTTCTTAAATTTGGCTACATATTTTAGAATCACCCGGAACATTTTAATAATTTGAAAAACTGAAGTTTTATTTGGTGGTAATAAAAGAGTCTTTGGATGA
>KK112027.1:0-10805 GCA_000611955.2 Stegodyphus mimosarum | reverse complement strand
ATATATATATATATATATATACTCATTTATACAAAAAAGTTTTGTAGAAAGAAGTATTTGTCGGACTGTGATGAAATATGGTATGAAGGTATGTTAGAGGAAATTATGCAAATGATTAAAAGTACAGCTTAATTTTGCTTTGCATAATACCAGAAATGGACGTTAAACTTTGTTCTCTCTAACTCTTAAACGTTATGCAACATCATTTTCTCTGCAGTTAATCTGAGGTGAAGGGGTGCGTTTTAACAAAAGTTTTCCGTTATACTGCCATGGAAGACTAATCAGAGTTCAGTAGTCAGTATTAGAAAGAGAAGAGTGATCCGGATGATGGAAGCTAGGCGATTAGCCCATCACCAAGTCCATTTTGACTTTACTGCGAGAAAGTATTGGGACTATCGGACGCAAGAATAGTCGCATGCAGGACAGTCAGGCTTTGGATGTCCTCTGCAGATGAATACCCAGGATAACAATAACACTATCCGGCACACAAACATAGTGCAGTTGCCAATTGCATCATTTTCCGTCATCCGACACTGGCGCCAATTTCAATATGGACCTCTGTATCTGTCCGTAACATCGCGAGGCACCTGACTGAAGGACATTTGATTTCCCGGCGTTTATTACTTGTGCTGACAGTGACATTCACCCACTTCGTCTGGAGTTGTTTCACCCTTGACATAATTAATCAACCCGAATGGGAACAGGTCATCTTCAGCAACGAATTGGGATTCACTTTGGGAAGTATACGTGTCAAATACGTATGTAGAGACCCCGTGGTGGGCATTTCAGTTCTACCTTCACCGCAGCAAAACACCGCTCCCATAACTACTGCCTTTGCATAAAGCACCTGGTCATGTCTCATAGCTACTCATGGCACAATGAAGACTCAGCGGTACGTTTGTAGCATCATCCAGCTATAAATGTTGAGGCATTTTCAGTAGGACTATGCTTCGCCCATGCACAGCAAGGATGTCACTTTATGCCTAGCCTAAATTACCACCCTTCTTTGGCCTGCCCTATCGGCATATTTTATCGACGACAAGTTTGAAGGCATAGGAGTTTGGTCGAACTAGAGATTGTGGAATGAGATGACGCAGGCCACTAGTGGAAACAGCATATATTCACTCTATAAGTGGCACATCAGTGACTAAAGCGTCTTTTTATTTTTAGTTTTTCCCGTAATGAAACATTCTTTTGCTTAATTTTTTAATCCTTTATTTATATGAACATTCCACTTTATCCGTAATATTTCGTTCGATTCCTACAACTCTTTCTTTGAACGGAAATTTTTATGGTTATCAGCGAATTAAGATTCTTTAGCAGCAGAATTCTTTGCATATCCACTGATTCGAATTAAACAAATATGTGGAAACGAACACTCAGCGGGATGTACTGAGGTAGGAAATGACAAATTCATAAAATGAGACATACAATGATTTCTGCCAGTAAGGATCCAGGTAGTATTATAATTCAATATATAAAAATATAATTCACAGAATTCAATTAATATTGAAGTTCATTATGCATATTTATGATTTATTAAAGTTAAGTGTAGATCCTCGTTATAATCCTCTAAACCAGTGCTTCTTAAACGTTTGCCTCACAGAAACTTTTGAAGTGTTTTTAGATCGCATTGGGCACTCGTACAGTGAAACAGCTAACAGAGCTTTAGCCTGAGCTGCAGACGCCCAATTTGAGCTTAATACACTGGTGTGCAAAAACACGGTTTTTTCAATATAACTTTGTACAAAAGCTTTCCAAATCAACACATTTAATACCGTAAGATCTCCAATACGTAAGGACATGAGTAATGTAACCAACACTTACTAAAAGAGAAATCAGAGGGATAAAAAAAGCTTTATTGAAAAAGTAGCATGGAGCGCAATGCGACTGAAGGCCGAAACATCCCTGTGATGGGTGTCCAGCAAGAAACATCCGATCTTTAATAGAGGATATGATCTCCCCTGACTGCTAGGCAGGTTTCACATCATTTGTGCATGCTGGATATGTGGTTGTTAATGAGCTGTTGAGACACTGCTGTTCGTTCCTCTTGTAGCACCAATCGCAGTTTCGGAATCGTTACTGGCGATAAGTTACGTGCTGCCACGGGTCTCCCTAGTAAGTTCCGTACATGCTTGACTGGATTTAGATCCAGAGACCTTCCCGACCAATCCATGTGTTCAATATCTTCACTCTCCAACAGCTCTTCGACAGTAACTGTGCGACGAGGTGGAGCGTTGTCATCCATGAAGAGGAACTGAGGACCCATAGCCCTTATGAAAAGACGCATGGAAGGAAGAAGAACCTCGTTACAATAGGAAGGGGTTATTGCGTGTTCCCCGCTCTGTCCAGATGTGTATGTGTCTAGAATCGCAACTCAGACTAAATCTGCTCTCATCTGTAAAGAGTACTTGTCCCCATTCATTGTGTCTCCAATTCCGGTGTTCCCGGCACCACAGAGAACGCCTTCTCCGATGGGCAGGCGTTAGAGGTACACACCGTACAAGGCGTCGTGCAAACAGACCACTACCGTGCAGTCTTCTGGCCACGGTAAAACGCGATATCGGTCGTCCAGTCGCCTGTGTCGGGTGTCTAGCGATTTCTCCCGCTGTCTGCCGCCTGTTTTTTCTGGCCTGTAAGGCAATATACCGGTCATCTGCGGGTGTGGTTCATCGTGGACGACCACTACTAAACCCCCGGATAGCTGTTCCTGTAGTTTGAAATTGTCTCCAAAGTCGTGAAACGATGCTGTGAGCAATTCCGAACTCTGCAGCCGCACTTGTCACACTGCGGCCTTCCTCCAACTTCCCAATGATTCGACCTCGGGTAAAAGCATCCAGATGTCGTCTAACAGATTGATTATTCGCCATTTCTCGCTGAGGCAGCAACTTGGTGTGATTTTAACTGCTATACGGCGTGCAATCTCTTTGCCAGAAATATTGATCTTACACCGACAACATGTTTTTTACTACTCAGACACTCCCCCATTACGTCTACCTGCATATCTGGGCATGTGCTACCGTACATCACCTTACTTAATCTCCTGATTGGTCTTTCTGTCCGCTCTGCCTCTTCGTTCAGCTAGTATGCTAATTTTTCGACTTCGTCCTTAATTTTTGCGCACCAGTGTAGTCTAATACTATCAGTATCATATTCACTTATGTTTTTGTGTGGTTATGGTAACATGTTCCTACAAATTAACGTCCGTTATTCATCTGTTTCCTTATTCATTCGAAAGGTGATCGAATGTTTCATTTCGAATCTGTGATATATCTGCATGTTTGTTTTATCGATTATGACAAAACATTCCAGAACTCTCTTACTAAGATGATGTGCATAAAACACATTCGTATTCATGCTATTCATAGTTTTTATGCATAACGCCGATTCCAACTAACTTACTTGCTCTCCAACAGGAAAAAGTTTAGAATTGAGTATCTCAGACTGATAGAAGCAAATTAAATTGTCTGAAAAATAAATTCATTATGATTCATTGCATTCTTTGACTGCCATTAATATAACAAGTATTTATCCTGAATTCATGACTTTCAGTAATTCCAAGTGAGAATTTCAGAAACTGAGCGTTGAATTTTCTAATCGCGTTAAAGTCCGCTTTATTAATTGAACCTGATATGAGAACATATTTTGATTTTTGAAATAAAGTACTTTGTACCGGCATCAACTGCCATTAATAAAGTTACTGGCTAACATGTTTGAAATTAAAACTGAAGGACATACGAGATTTTTTAAAGATTTCTTTTTAATTTTAAAAGGAAAGAAAAATTTTCAGAGCATTCCTTTCCACTATATATTAGGAGTGAGGAATAAATTAAAATGAGAAATTTTAAAAAATACCTTTCTCTGAAATAGTATGGGTGTCCTCTTAGGTGTGCTCCGATAACATCGCGGACGAAATCGTCTCGGAGAAAACAACACAAGGCGAAAACATCGTCGTACAAAACATCGTGGGAGAAAATAAAGCAAAGAGAAAACATCGTGGTACAAAACGTCGTCGTCGGAAATAAAGCGGTTCAAAAACTTCGCAGTTTAAAAACATCGCCGTTTGAAAATATCGCGGTAAAAATTAAAGTGCCTACAAATCATTGCATGACGATGATATCGCAGACATGCGTTTTTCAGGCTTTAATAATTGTAAAATTTAATGATTTTTTAATAATTGTAAAATCTCGCATAATGGTTTGTTAGCGCAAGATAATTTTCTCTTTCATATTTCTTATTAACTAATAAATATTTGCTGAAAATATAAAGTGGAATCTTAAGGATAGAAAATTAACGCAACTTACAGCACTTAATTTTAAAGTGATATAGTTAACTAACAAAGGTCATTAATAAATTGTTTTTTATTAAGTTTTACTGGTAATTTTTCATAAAAAGTATAATTTAATTTAGTATAATAAGTTAACTTATGTAAGTATAATAAGTATAATCTAAAAAAGAATAGAAAAAGAAAGATAAATAACTACATGAATTTATCGATAAAAAATTGTTAATTCTTCACTTTTGTTAATCTGGTACTCTTATAGTGAAAATTATTTCTTGTTTTGTTCAAATTTCTTGTTTTTTAAAAATTTACTAGTTAATAAAAATATGAAAGTGAAAATTATCCTTCTTTTCACCTTGCTCTCATAAACCATTATGCGAATATCCATTAACAATTACTAAAGCCTTAAAAGCGCATGTCTGCGACATTATCGTGATGGGATGATTTGTAGGTACTTTATTTTTTACCACGATATTTTCGACGAGGATGTTTCTAAACTGCGAACTTTTTGAACCGCTTTATTTTCGACGACGATATTATGTACTGCGATGTTTTAGAACTGCGATGTTTTCTCTTTGCTTTATTTTCTCCCACGATGTTTTGTACCGCGACGTTTTCGCCTTGCGTTGTTTTCTCCGAGACGTGTTCGTCCGCGATGTTTTCGATCTTTGACCCCTCTTACGTATATTGATTAGAGAAAACCGTTTTAAATAAGGTTAAATGTTCGTTTTTATGATATGTTATTTCAATATTTAAAAAGGACATAGATTTTCATTTTTTCACGTTAACTACCGTAGCGTTTGTTTTTGTTTGATAAAAATTGCATTTTACTAAGCTGAAACTTTACAGATGATCCTAACAACTGCCGAAGTGTGTAGTTGTTAGGATCATCCGTAAAGATTGGAAGCATTGTGTCAAAAGCTGTGCCAGTTGGATTACAGTGGCGTTTTATTTAAATTTTTGTTGTTAATTTTCTTATATTCTCAGCTGATTCACATCGGTAGAGCCTCAATAGTAAGATAGGATGTACTTTTCCCTTTCTATTGATATATACCGCTTAAAAATCGGACAGTTCCTTTTATTATTAACTGTGTGACAAATTCTAGCAAAATTCTTAAACTATTACTTGCAAAACCGTTTTCAGTAGCTTTATTTGCCATTTTATTTACCTTTTTTCGCAAATAAAATATAAAACTAAGTACTTAGATTGCGGAGCATGCGCATACCAGACACCATCTATTGGGCTCTTGATTAACTGAAGTGTATGTAACGCTCCTCTATTTCTTAGAACGATTTTAGTTAAGTCTTTTCCAATTACGTTTTACTTTTAATCAAGTATTATTGGGTGTATAATTGAAATTTGCATTAATTGCCATTAACAGAACTGTGGTTTCCGCCTAAAATTTCAATTTCATAAGATTTAGACTGTCTTAGTTTTCCATTTTTAGCCGTATTCATACTTATTTTAACATTGCTTGTTGCCCCTTCTAATGGTAGTTTTAATTTTAATTCCTCTTTCGGTATTTTCTATGCCGTCTTAATTTCCTAGACTAGAATTTACCTACGCAAACCGAGACTTGCCTGTAAAAGTATTTCACTACCTTAAGACTGTGTGTTTGAGGAGCACACGTTTTGGATACACTGTGATTTTTCTCATTAATTCCATAGCAAATTGCCGATAAGACTTATATTTTGAATTTCATGCAGTAGTATTTTTAATCCTTCCTTTAAAGCACTTTTAATATTAGCAGGTCATGTTATATTACTCGTATAAATTTGATAACTGTAATATGTAATACGTATGCTCACATTTGAAATAGTGAACTTACTTTATTAGTAACTTCCACCTCCGCCCCCAGTTTCGTTATTCAGTTAGAAGTGAACAAATTTCATTTGCTATATATTATTTTTCTATACGTTTTTGAGCAAATTATATTAACATGCAAAAAACACAAGTACATGTACAACAAAGAAGGGAGACACCAAATATTTACGAAGAGATGAAACAGATGTTGTCTCTTCCTACAAACCTTTCCGAATTGTCTAGCTTAGAACAGATGATGCCGGACTCACTCTGCACCGCGGGCACTACCACTGCTAGCAGCGCATTAAGGGCTCGTCCGCATGTTCCTATTGCTTCGGTTATAAATATATAACTATGAAAATTTAAGATTATGAATGGTGGTACATAAATATTACTTCTATATAGTGATACAAAGTAGATAAAAATTTGTTGCATATTGTTAAATCATATGGATCACGATTGCTTTCACAAGATTGTTTGATTCAGTATTACCATAATAATTTTATTTAACATATCGCTGTTATGAGTATAGATGGGGCAGTGAAGTTACATTAATCTGAATTTTCAGTGTATTTTATGATTGTACAAGTACTCAAGTATTATACAAAGTTCTGTGGATGATTTGAGCTATTGTACTTTTCGCTGGATATAGTATAACTAGTTGTGAGAGACACTGAGAGGAATTATGTTACACGGGGCATATAATTCTTGTCCTTTTGTTGCTAAGAGTTCGATTACTTTTTGTATTTTTATTCGAAGGGGTTTATTTGCTGCTATATATCTTAAAAACGGATTGAAGTTCTGAGTCGGGTTTTCAAGATGTAGTTCCTTTGTTATGGGACAGTCAAAAATGCAGTTCTCTGAATCGTCCCTATCTCCACATACACAAGTGTCACTTTTAGAGATATTAGCTTCATAGAAATATATGGGGAAGGACCATGTTCATTAATATGTCAATTTTTGTAATATGTCAATTTTCGTCTTCTCTTTTGATGCTTGGGATAAATCTAAGGGCTTTTCAGCCTTGTGGGTTTTGCCACCAGGTTTTCCATGTTTTAATCATTATCTCATTTAATGATTTTTTAATTTGGGGTTTAAGGAATGGGATGGTAGTTAGAATGAAGTTTTGATTGCTTGCTGCTTCTTTACCATATTTGTCGGAATCCTCATTCTCTAATATCCCTGCATGTACTTTCAGCCTGTCAATAATAATTTTTGTATTGGTGTTTCTTATGAAGAGTTATTTAATTGTCTGAAAATAGGAGATTTGTTTGCCTTTTTTGCAATTGCCTGCATTCCTAATATGGAATCTGTTTTGATTTTCACTGCAGACAAGTTATTACTGATGCTATAGGTTATTGCTTTTTTGATGGGCAATGCTTCTGCTTGAAAATCTGTGTTATTGCTATTTAGGTGATTAAATTTCTGGTTCTTGGTGCATTTGATGTGTTAATATGGCATATTTAACTCTTTCTTCATTTTTGGAGCCTCCTGTAAATATTTCCGTATTGAATATTTCTTCCGTGTTGCCGTTGTTGTTGAATCTAAGACGAATATCTGGTTCTATTGTGTGAAAAAATCGCGGAAACTCATGAAGTGACCTCATTTTCATGGAAGATAAAATATAAATGCAACAACGCATGGTTTTCAGCCTTAATTTCTTCTGCGCTGGTATTGGTATTTGTATTAAAAAAATTCAAATTAGATGAATTTACATATGTGATTCTTGAAATACCTGCACATAAAATAATTAGCAGGAGAAACCTATTCTCAGTTGTTTTCACTCTGACATAACTAATTCTAAAACAGTGACTCGACTCCAGAATTTATAAGTTTAGTGAATCCTTGAAAATGAAAATGTTATTGTGGAAACTGTATCATTACCTGATACGTAAATATTAAAAATGCACTGAAAATATATCAGTGTTACATGGCATTTGTGAGGAAAAATTTCATTTAATTACAATTTTACTCATAGAAACAGATGTATTTATGTTATTTTAGGTAGAACAGCTACAGCAACATCAACAGAAACAAAAATATTATTAAGTCACTACTGAAGTGTATAGTTTGCTATAAATATGATATTAAGAATCCTTGGAGTTGACTTGCGGAGTCTTCAGAGGAGAACATTGAACGCCAAGTTGCCACGAAACATTATTTGAAGGCAACTGTTTTAAGAGAAGAGCGAATTAATGCAAAAAGTGTAGATGACGGCTTACTAAATTTTGGAATTCAGAACAACCATTTCACGTGCTACGTAAACGTAGGATGTGACAGTATTTTCACGACTGTGTTTGAAACGTTTGCTTCAAAACTCATTGTTTAAGACTTTTTATTATGATACTGTGGATGTTATACATTGTTGCGTAGCCTTTATGCTTCATGATGGTATCAGGCAGATATTTCTCATAAGCTTCATAGCGTAAAACGCTGCGAAATAAATCATCTTGAAAGAAATTTACTTTCTTTAGAATAATCAGAAACAACTGCCTTCTATATAATGCTTCTAGTGGAAATAACCCACTTTTTATATAATGCAACAACGATAAAATTTTAGCTTTACTTGAGCCATCTATTTTTATTGCGGTGCAATATCATCGCATGCTTTATGAGGTGCTGCGGCACTCTCGTACTATATGACCCTCATAAGAAAGCTATAGAATATTCATGAATATTTATAGAAGGCAGTGCAAAAAACGTTTTCATTTGCTTTGCTACGTAAACGAAAATCAAAATGCAAGAGTTCGCTATCTGCTGGCTGAAACAACTGTCATAATAACAAAACATCCAAAGTGGATAGCAAAAAGAATATAAATATAGATTTATATTTATTACATGAGGATAGAAAAAGGCAGTTCTTTTCAGATCTTACGAAATTTAAAGATAAAACACTATTTTTCACAAGAGGAGTACTGTTGCAGAAAGAGAAACTAAAGTTTGACTATTTTAAGGAGACGGTTTTATTCAGTACTGTGAATATTGATAATTTAGATAAGCAAAGTGCCTTCATATTTTATTGATTTTTAGGAAAGATATTTCTAGTCTGAAGATTCAGTCCAAGGAAATTTTGGATAGTGGGCTCGTGACTGCATGTCGCAGGATTGGCTGATTAGCATTTCTTAAGTCAAAGTTTAGAAAACTCGCTTTTCCTTTCGTTTGGGTGGCGTCAGAAAATTTACTTTTTTCCCCTGGTTTTTCTTGCATATTAAAATTGGTTGTATAGAAACCATTTCCAGATTTAATATTTTCTCCTTCGATTTAAATAAAAGTTGCCAGTTACATGCTAAAATACATATTTGTTTCAAATCAAGTACTTAGTGTGCGAAATCCTTGCATATGATTTATAATCAGAGAAATAGATCACGAAGGTTATTTTTATTAGATTGAACTTACGTATCACATAAAAGCAATTACAAATGCAGTTGTAGAAATGCTGTTCGGTCAGTTAAGATGAAGCTGGCTGACTGCGGTATATTTCAAAAAAAGGGAGGAATTCATTGTAAAAACTAAAATTAATCGATATGAAAAATTCAGTGTTTACTACAATTTCTTTGAAACCACGTTTTGAGAGTGTTCAAGAAAAACTGCCATCAGTATTAAATTTTATATTTATTTGAATTAATTTTTAATTTTAATTCTTCATTTTTTGTGAAAGTATAACCATAAGTTTCATTTATATCCAAAACTAGAAATAAAATTTTGATCCTGTTATGAAAATTCGGATGGATCTGCTGCTGTTAATAATTATTGCGCTGATTATCCTATATCTTTAAGAAGGAGAAAATATTACATCTAGCAATATTTACTACTCTAATTGTTTTCGAAGGAAATGACGTTCATTTTGTAGATTTGGTGAAGACATAAAATATTAATA
Source organism: Stegodyphus mimosarum (assembly GCA_000611955.2). NCBI lineage: Eukaryota > Metazoa > Arthropoda > Arachnida > Araneae > Eresidae > Stegodyphus > Stegodyphus mimosarum. Next base: position 842 of record KK112027.1, on the reverse strand, counting down.
TAATATAAATATATTTAAATTTATCTGTCTTATTGATAATTTTGAGTTAGTTTTAAGGCTTCATACCCAAATTTTAACGTGAAAATACTGATAAAGAGGATAAAACAGGAACACTGAAATTAGTTTTTACTGTAATGTGTTATACTGAGTTATTAGTGCAACACTTAATAATTTGTGCGTTTGCATTTTAATGCTATTTAAAATAAATGATAAAAAATGTTTGATGTCCTAATTATATTACACTCAAATTGCTTGTAACTAGCTTTATTTGCTAGCGGTGCCGCAGACGAAAGGCTATAATGAGATGAAACGAGAACTTCACGGTTTGTGGAATAGACACCTTTCTGCTAGTCCCCAGTTTTAAAAGTTAGTGATTCAACTTGTCCTGCACTTGATTTGCAAATAGAGGCTCTACTCCACCTTTTCAAAGATTTACAACTCAGCGTCTTCCATTTCTGTACTCGATTTAAAGGAACGAAATGATCTACAGCATGACCAGATATGTATTAAAGTTGATATTCATTTCAACACAGAGGAAAGACAATAAAAACACATGCATATAATCATTTCAAATTGAATGGAAGAAAGCATTTTTTGTCTTAAATAAAAGCACTTTTCATATCATTTCACATAGACAGTTCACAGAGACTTCATGGAATCCCACCTTTCATTCTCAGAGACCCTGTTTATTTATTTATTTTGCAGTTGCAGGGTTTTATATGAATATTTTAATCTGGCAATACTGATCGAGAGGACAGAAAAGAAGAAACATCAAACCTAGTGTGTAAACTTATGTCCATGTTCCATAGTTATTCCATTGATCAGTCAATTATTCCTTTTCT
>KK112026.1:0-34884 GCA_000611955.2 Stegodyphus mimosarum | reverse complement strand
CGCAGCAGTTGAAAGGAAGACGGGAAGAAGTTGATGGTTTCAGTTCGAGTTAGACAGAAAGTTTTAGTTTACAATCTTTTGATTGGGTAGGAGGTATCTGCATTAAGCGTTACGTTAAGATCGCGTGATTAATTTGAATGAGTTTAGACTTGTAGCGCTATTTTTAAGACAGAGAGATGAAGTCCTCAAATTAGATGAAAAATAAAAAAAGTTATAGCGAATTAAATTTAGAAGTTTGCATATGTATATACATAAAACATTTAAACAAAACATTTAAAAAGTGACAGATTTTTCGAATCTAATTATGTTATTAATGTTATTAATTTTATTCCACTGTACAGACATTAGAATTTTTTTGAAGCAGGAGTCATAAAGAATGAGCAATGTCCTCGCCGGCAGTCGAACCTCGGACTTTTCGAATAGGCGCCGAGTGTGCTAACCATTACACTACGAAGTCATGCTAAGAAGGCGGGAGAAATACCTTATACCTTTTTGGGATAAACAGGTTTAAGTTAAGTAGTAACATGAAAAATAAAGCAGTATTATGCAACAGCACTGGGTGCGTATGAATGTATATAACTTAATATATATATTTTTTCATTTTCTGGATTTATAAACCATATGATTAAAGTATTATCATCAGTAACATAATCAAGAAGACAAAATAAAACGTATTACTTTCTTAAAAAACTTATTAGATCAAATATGCATCTAGCAAATAAAATTCCATGATAAAGTGCTTTCGATGTTTCATAAATTCCTTTTAAATTATAATTTCTTCATCCTTTTAAGATATTAAAACCCCCAAATAACTGTAAGCAATTTTTATGCATTAAACTGTGCACTGATTAATCAAATTCTTTTAACACAGACTCAAGAAATGCAATAGCGTGACAATATTCTTTTATGACTACTGAAACACTCATTCAGCGAAGCATGATGGATGATTGTTTCTTCGGAGCTATTATTCTTATTTAGCCAAGATACCATATATCATCCCGAAAGACCGAATATTGCTCCAGGGACATTGATAAGTTAAGTGCTACTCGACTCCCTGGCCCTAGGACAAGGAATGTTTAAGATAAATGTCCTAGTAAGGAAGCAACATGGATAGCATATGCTGATGAGTCAGCTCCATGTTCAAGAAAATAATAGAGTTTTATTTTGAAGAAGATCATAAACTGAAGGAAAAAAATGCGAATATCCAGGAAACTTCGAATTTTAAAAGCACCGTTCGTTTATAATTTTTATTAATCAGTTTTGATATAGCACCAATAATTTCTTCATGTGTCGTAATTCCGAAATACATTATAATAATGCTATGGCGCTTTGTAAATTCAAACAAAACTTGTATTATGAAATTTGAAATAAAATAGTTCTTGCTTACGATTTAAAGCTGTGGAAAGTGGGGAAAAATAATGTGTTCAGAAAAAATTAAATTTTACTTTTAAAATAAATAGGCAGGATCAATAATAGAAGCAGCAGGAAATATTCTATTCGGGAAAGTGACGAAATTTCAGAACCATTAACTAATATTTTAAAAGGAAATTTTATCGGAATTTAATGCTTGAAACTACAATAAAACTGAGATGCAAGTACATCTGTATCAAGAATTCCATTTACATTACTAATATAGAAATTTTTTTCATTACATATTATCTTTCCATACACCTATAATCAAATTCCTACATAAAACATTCAAATTCAGTCCTTATAAATAAGAATGTAACATTACATATACATAAAAGTGAAGTATGGAAGTTCTACTGTTGTTTTCGTAAGCTTACGTATTCTACAGTAATATCCAAAAATTAAGGATAATGCCAGCTCCGGCAAATAAAGGTTCAGAAGCAAAGCAAACGTGACTTATTCATGAAGGCCATTTATTAAACAAAAGATAAAAAACCAAAAAGATGGTGTATGCAATGATATCATTCATAAAACTATTATTTTTACTCTGGGAGCAATTTCTAAAAATGCCTGTCATATAAAAACGTAACATTACGTGGTTGGTAGGATGGTTAATATATTATATGTCTCCCAGACGATGAAGTACAGTCGGTACAACGCCTGGGCAGGCTAAGTATCAAGTTATCAAGCTGACTTTGAAGAGGATTACTCCACTCAGCAAACAGTGCTCTAAGAAGTTCCAGTACACATGTAGAAGGGGTTGACGGGTTGCAATTCGTTGGCCAAGCATGTCTCACACATGCGCTATCGGAATCAAGTCAGGTGAGAATGCTAGCCATTCTATACGGGTGATATTCTCAGATCGAAGGCATTCCTTTACAATATTTACACGGTGACGACAGCGTTGTCATCCATACACACAAATTCTGCTCCCATGGCACCCCTAAACAAACGTACATGTTGTTCCAGAACGATGTCCTGATAAATGTGGCTTGTCATGGTTCCGAACTGAACATGCAGGTCTATATTTTCGATGCAGATCTATATATCATAATTCGACAAATATATGCGTCTGGAGCCCAGTATCATTCCACCCCAAAAGGGCAATACTGCACCGCTGTAACGGTGTCGTTCAATGATGTTTTCTTGGTGGCAACGGGTACCTGGAGTTCTCCATATGAAAGTCCGACGTGAATTAGACTGCAAGATAAACCTGGACTCGTCGGAAAACATCATCACACAAGCTCACTGTGACAATGTCCACATTGCATGTTCTCTAGTCTAGACTAACTGATGGCAACAGTGAGTTGTTGCCTGAGCGGAACGCATCTTACAGGCCTGCGAGCATATAGACCAGTCTGTACAGGGTTTGCCTTGAAACTATTGTACCCCTAGCTGAAGATAGCTGACGAGAACAGGCCTATGTTGTACTTGTCTGCTTCCTTTGGCAGTTGCTACCTAATACAAGTATCATCCGGAGTTGTAACTCGGGCGCGACCTGTACTGTAACTTCTACTGACATTTCCACCATTTTGGAATCGTTGCGAAAGCCTAGAATGACACTTTTGGGCTATTCCAAGTTCCTCAGATAGTTCTATCTGAGTACGCCCACATTCCAGACGGCCGATAATTCTACCACGTAAAAAATCATCCACATGCGTCCTCTGTGTCCTAACTATTCGGTTCTGGCCCTGAGCGGCTTACAGAACGCTTGTGAACAATTTTACGTTTTTGCTGCCATTCCTTAGATATTCTTCTCTTACACTCTCGTCATTGTGAAATACTATCGGCGTCATCTGATGACTTCCTGTAATTTGCATATTATTCTTGAAGATGTGTTTAATAATTCTACAGATGATGTTTTTACTTTAAATTTTTATTTCCGTGTGAATCTGAATTATCCTTGATTTATGGACATGAGTGTGATTTGTTTCTCCAAACTAAGACGAATGGAATTAAATTTTAGTAAGCAGGAGGAAAATGTTCACAGAATTAAGAATACTGCACATCCCATGTTATGTTCAGCATTCTAATTCGAGAGATATACATAAATAATACATAAGAAAATTATATAGCTGCTGTGAATGTAATGAGAGCAGAATAAAAACGTTTTTCCTCAATAATTACACAATCGAGAGGCTTAATCTGAGCAATCCTCTTCCCATGGTAATTACTCTTCTTGCCGCTCAATCGAGATAATGATTAGTGACTCTAAACTGCAATACCGAAGGACCCGGGTTCAAATCCCGGGGAAGATATTTATGTTTGTAAATGGGTAGTGTCTGTGCGGGGGACACTCTATATATGCGGACAGCGAAAGTACTCTCTGGAGGCTGTAGTAGAAGATGTGTCGGACACCGTCGGACCTATCGCTCCTGGACGCTCTCCATCAAAATTAGGAGCGGAACTGAGAAAATCTGAACTGTCACCTGTGTGGTGCCCAAGGCTGTTGCCAACGGCCTCCTTGCCATGATGAATTCCATAGGCTTAATGTGCTGGTACTGTTAGACAAGTGAGGCTAAGACGCAACAGTACTTTTTCTTGTATGAACAAAATGTTTGGTTTGGTTTATTTGATTATGGCAAAGCAGGCGAGAGCTATATACCTCAGGGATGCCTTCGTGGAGGACTTTCTAAAGGAACCTGAGTCGTATACACTTTACACATGAGGATAAAGATGAAAACCCCATGCAGGCAGCTTCTTCGCCGGAATATGAGCCCCGAACCGAACTACCACTGTTTACACTCGGCCGCTGGTAGGTCCAACAAATAAAACGAGAAAGTCTGGTTTACTCAAAGAATGCGTCATTACGTATACATACAGGCATATATTAGTAAATCATATTTAAAATTAATTTGAATTTTAATATAGTTTAATATTTTCCTAAATATGTAATACATTTTATACTGTGCCACGAGCACTGTTCCTTAATCTGTCTCAGCGGACTCCTAAATTACACTGCCCCGAGAGATTCCTTAACGTTAAATATTTTATTACAGTCATTACTTCTCTGCTATTAAAAGTATATGGCTGTTTACGTATTTAGTTTATATTATATTTGATACAAATTAAAAATCCCTTCATCTCTTTCATTTTAATGCTGCAGTGAGTCAAGAATCTTTTATTAATCGTCTGTTATTTAGTATAAAGTCCCCTCTTCTATTTATTCTTCGACATCGATAACTGAGGTTTTTTAAAGCTCAGCCAAGTATATCAAAGAATCTTGATAATATTTAGCGCATGAGCAAAATATAATTGCATTGATCACAAAATACTTTAACTGCTAACATTTCTAGCAGAAGTGATTTACATCCTCTTAAAGTACTAAATTTATTTATTACTTTAAAAAGAAAAAGCTATGCATAATTTAGAAGGATGAAAGCAGAAACTCCTCAACACTTCATTTAAACTTCGTTAATCTAATGTACTAAATTTTTGAAAGACGTTTGAATGAATTGGAAGTATAAAACTCGTTTCCGATTGCTTTTTGGGTATAATGCTATTAAGGAAAGCACGTAAATGCTCAGAATTTTCTTCTGCAAAATTACTACCGCTTTGAATAATTGGAGCCAAAAAGAAAGCTTTACAGTTATTTCCCCGAAAGATAAAGAAAAAACTTCAAAGCTCTATAAATGTTTCCTAAATTCATTATTATTTTTGAATATTAAATTTGGCTTTTAATCTAGAGAAAAGTTCAAATAAAGCTATATTAATATTTACAGCAAAAGGTTCTAGTTAGTGAAACCCAAAATTAGTTTAGATTTTCAGATATAATAAAAGTCTATTTACTTAGGCTTAACTGTATCAGATGCCTCCGAGTAAGGTGTTCTTTTCTTTGGAGAACAAATACGTAGGATGCCATTTTTCTTAACCGATAGATGGCGCTGCACTCTGTCTGATAGAACTCGGTACAGACAAAGTGCAATGACAACAGTAGACACAGAAGACGAAAAGACGGATGTGCGCCTTCTAAAGATGCAAGGATACTTTTTTTTTTTTACTATGAGAGTTTTCTTTTACAGTGTCTCACAAAAGTATTCTCATACCTTAAAAATTTGCAGGAAATGCGCTGTAACCCTGAATTGAACTCGAATATAAAGCCCAATAATTTTTCGTATCATCTCCATGTAGCTTTGAACAAAATCAAACTTTTTAATTTTTAATATTGACTTATTTTCTTTTTCTAAAATTGAAAATATAAGGAGGAATAGATAAAATACACCACAAAAGGGATCGCGCTTGAAATCATTTTCTTAAAATTTCCTAAATAAAATTATCGTCTACCACTTTTTCTTATTTTTGTATTTTGGTGACGTTTAAAAAATTGTTTGGCTTTATTTTTTTCTAACTTACTTCATTATATTTTCTGTAATGTTTAAAAATTTGCGCCAGTAGTAAAGAAGCAACGATGGCATTCGAACATTGATCAATTTTTATCATAAGGATGGAAATGTGACTCGAATGGATATAGCTAAATTAGTAAATTTGTTCCATTCTACGGTTCAGTATGTGATAAAATGCTCTAAAGAGGAAAATCGGATACAAACTAAAGTAAGAAGAGTTTGTCCGGCAAAGATAATTCGACGTGACTCAACGTGATCAGAGATTTGTAGTTAGAAACTCTGTGAAAAATCCATGTGTGAGTGTTGTAAAGATTTCTACAGAATTTACTGAAACATTCTGTACATAAGTCTCACTTAAAACTGTTCGACTCGTGCTCAGAGCAGCTGGAATACATGGATAATCTGCTCGAAGAAAATGTTTTAAAAATGCCAAAAATATAAAGCTTAGGCTTTTCTTTTCAAAATTAATTGTAAATAACCCTGACGTGCACTGAAATCAGGTGTTATTTTCAGATGAAAGCAAATTTATCATTATGGGCTCCTATGAGAGTATAATTGTAAGGAGAAACAAAAATGAAGAGCTTAATCCTAAGACTTTGGAACAGCAAAGCATGGCGGTGGAGACATCCTAGTGTAAGGGTGTATGTCAGCATCAGGATTGAATAATTCAGTATTTATTAATGGTAGAATGAACCATGCTCTTTATTTAAGTATTTTAAAAGATGACTTCAAATTTTCCGCCCAAAATAAATTTGGATACTGGAAGGAACTTAATTTTTTATCATAGTAACAATCCTAAGCACACCGCCCTCAACGTTCGCCTGTTGGATACTTATAATTCTCCACAAGTTCTGAAAACACCACCTCACTAACCAGATGCCAACTGAACCCAACAGCACGCGTTTGGAGAGAATTAGATATCAGAGACGAAGACATAATATTAAAACAAAAATTGAACTAAAACACTAATAATGGAAGAATGGAGGAACATTAATACGGATATTACAAAATTAAACTGGTTAAATCTACGTCCAGACTTTGAAACCTGTCATAAATACTGCAGGATATACTAGAAAATACTAACTGATAGAAATACTACAATATTTACTAATATATGCGGATTTTATTAACGTGTACGTAGACTTTTTTGAGGTAACTTTCCGTTATTTTTTGTTATCGGTTTTTCAAAAAAAATTTTATTATGTTCATAAAATAATGTATGCAGTTTTGCTAAGCGAAAGTTTTAGATATTATTAAAAATGGTTCATTATCTAAAATATTAATTTTTATGAATGAATAAAGCAATATTTCACTGAAACTCGTAAGCGTACGAACACCTTTGTGAGCAGTTGTAAATATTCATGTTCCTGTCGACCATTTCATACTGCGTAAAAACCTTTTATATCCTTCATTAAATATTCAAGTTTAAAAGTCAATTGGACTAGTCTATTATTATCTCCTAGACATTAAGTCTTTCAACCGTTAATAAAGTATGTTATCCGAAGTCAAGGCGAGAATAGTACCTTGCCTATAAATATGTATTGAGGATAACGGAAGATATTTATTTTTTCGCATATGCCGCTTAATATTAACAAAAAAGAAATACAATAGTACGAACGATATAGCATTGTACCGTCAAGAATAAAAGCTGTCACCTAAAATAGTACGCTATGATGTACCAAACGGCTAACAGAATTCCATTGATTGTTACGAAGCTTATTTGTAAGACCAAAATATCCTTATCTGTCGAATAAACATGACGTCCTTTATGTTACATAATTTGTCTTTTAGAAACGAAACCTTTCCCGTGTGTAAGCAAGGATTTTTGTTAAAATAAACCAAGGCTATATAAATACGTGATTTCTTCTTTATTGATAACGCACACTTTCCGTATTAGATATGTTATTGAAATAATCATATGTGATGTTTTATTGATAGGTTCGCTGATGTGTTACAATACTCTGATGATACGGTTTAGATAGTCGATGATATGCTGTGAATTAAAAATGGTGAATACTTATAATGTGTCTAAAAGCTTGCGACAATCTCTTCTTAATGTAACCAATAAGATATATCAAACATATTCACACAAAGAAATTGAAGTGCTTTCATAAATGCTTATATTTACTTAAATGCGTATGCATTTTGCACCTTTTAAATAAAATAAAAATTAAAAACATGCAAATAAATAGCATCAAGTTTAATTTTAAATAAAGCAAAAGTAAAAACAAAATGAGAAACATATATAAATTTATGCAGATTCTTCATTATTTAATAATACAACAAATTCCAAATTTCAAATTTGGGCTTCCAGATGCCCATATTCGAGTGGAGGACTACGTTATTCAAAATTTGATGGCTATAGCTACCATCGTTTTACCACAATGCGAGAAAAATACATGTATTTGTATAGATTCTAGATTCTTCATTATTTAATTTATTTAAATATAATACAGGGCTGTAATATTTGGTGGCGACAGTTTGAAAGTGAACCGACATTTATGGTGAACCAACGCAAAATGCCACAACGAAATTAGTAGCCCTTCTGGGCTAACGCCCTTTGGCCTAAAAAAAGACCTTTAAAAATATAATAAATTGTTTGGCTAACTGGAGTCTAAATAACTGGAGCTATAGCTTATTACGGCCGCATTTTAAATTAATTTAAATTAATTTTTCCAACCTGGAATTTGACTTGAGGAAATATGATGTGGACACTATTTGACTTCCTTCCAGGGCCTATTAAATTATACGCATTTTTTCCTGCCTTTCCTTTAAAGTTATTGTAATTATTAGAGATATATTTCTTAGTCTATTAATTCAGTTCTCACTTCGTGGCAAGGCAGAAATGCATAAAAACTCAAAACATCTTGATTGAAAATTGCTAAATGCAGAAAAGATAAACCACCAAATACAGTTAAAACAGTAACATTCACAATAAGAATAGAGTTTCTACGCAAAAACAGGCAATTCGGTTGCGCGGAAGAAGACAAGAAAAGTAAATTTCAGTTTTCGGTGCACGAAACTGAAATTTACTTTTGGTCCCACTCGGCAATTTGTTTGACAAAAAAACGAACGGACTTAATCCACTATTCCACTAAAAGTCAAAAGTAAACAAATCGCGTCTTCGTTAGGCTTAGTTCCATTTCGAAAACTTTTAAATTGTTGGTAAATCCACAACTATTGCATGCAGATTAATTAAAGGTATAAAAAAATTAACCGGAACACAAGAACAACATAATTCAATCACTTTTAAAACAAAAAATACACAATTTACCAACATATAATAATGAAAAAAAGGGACCGGGTGACAAAGCGGGTATATGAATATATATTTATTGTTATACGTTTGTGTGGCTGATCGGATAGAAAAAGGGAAGTGCACAATTACATGCTATAGCAGACCCATACGCAAAACTTTTGCGTTCTGAGGTTACTCGTTTTTGAGTAGCTTGAGATACATTCATATGTACGTACGTACAGACTTCATGAAAAAGGTCTGTTCTAAATCCATTTTAGAATCCGTTTTGGGAGAAAGAGTCTTTTATTCTATCCGTACGTACAGAAGTTCGACAAAATCATCATTCAGATGGATTCGAGAGAAGTCAATATGGATATTTTCGTTGAAATATGATATCCGAAATTTTCCTCAATTGCAATAGTTCCTTTACTTCGTACAAGGAAGTAATAACTGATCGAATATTTTCAATTTTTTCTTAACGATGTCATAGCTGTAAATGCAAAAACCGAATTCAATATTGATAACAGACAGGAAAATACTTGTAACTATTTTAAATATGATATTAATAAGCAGAAAATATTAGATAACAAATAAATCTGAAATATGAAATTTATTCTAAGAAAGAATCTAAAAAATTAAATGCATTACATAAAAGTGGATCTTAATAATCACCCTCATGTTTCATTAACACTTGGGGTTTCTATTTGAAACGTTTTGCTCTGCATACTAAAGCCAAACAGCGGAATGTTTACGTATGGAATTTAATGCATATGTGAACGTCATCAGCAGACATTTTAGTTAAATATATTTTGGTACCCTGATATAAATTTTTTGAAGTTTGAGCAATTCATTTTTGATATAAATCTGAAAAATTCTGTAAAGTTGATGCGACGATGGTTGCATGAAATGTAAATGATTTCGAAGATATCATTACGTATCGGAGAAATTACAAATGTAAGTTCGAAAGTCGGGCAACTAGATTAAATTACTTCCTGTGCATAATGTTATTACTTTTTGAAAACTTTTAAACCTCTTTTCCAGGCGGCAAACATAAAACGAAAGTTCAGTTACTTATTTCTATTATTTAAGGAACCTATTCGTTTAAGATTTAGCTTTACATACTACGCGCTTTTAATAAAGTATGAGCTCTTCTATTTTTAATCATTAACCAGCGAATTCATTTATATCATGAATAAATTACTACATTTTCTTGTTTTTTGTTTTGTTTTGTTTTTTTTTTCAATGTCCACATGAAAAAAATTTCTAAACTATTTCAGCACAACTAAAAGGTGTTTCATTGTTAACAGAAAAGATTTTCCTCCTTATAAATGACGACACTTACATAACAAATATATCATAAATTTCGTTCTGCCTACAAAATGCAATTTTTATTCAGTATTGAAAGATAATTATCAAAATAATACTAATTATACAAGGATTACTTTAATTCCTTTTTAAAGTAATTATGCATGGCTATTATGCTCTTCAGAAATCAAATTCTGTTGTTATTCAAGTATTTGATTATTAAACCATAGAGACAATTTGCCCAGAAGGACTGTTAATTTCGTTTTGGCATTTTGCGTTGAAATGTCGGTTGACTTTTGAAAGTGTTGCCAACAAATATTAGAGCCCTGTATTTTATTTAAAGAAAGTAAATATTAAAAAATCCGCATAAATGTAGATTTGTTTTTCGCGTTGTGATAAAACAACGGTACCTAGATCCATCAAATTTTGAATAACGTAATCCTCCTCCAATTATGGGCATCTGGAAGCAAGACTTTGGAATTTGTTTTATTATCTCTTTCATATTTTGTCAGACATCAAAGAATTTTTCATTAACAAACTCAGTCATTTCAAAGCGTGGAATGGCAACATTGTACGAAAAAAAAGCTTTTATCTCCAGCGCGCGAGACTGCGTATCAGAAATTCTAAAGATATGCTCATTTTAAAATTCTTTTGCGATTTGGCAAATAACATTTAACCGGATCATACGGCGATAGAAAACATCATCTGAAAATCTTTGTAAAGCTATAGAATATGTGTTATGATGATTGGTGCGATCATGAGAATCATGAAATCATGAGTTTTCATCAAACATTTAATCGCCAAATGAAAAGAGCGTTTTTTGTTGGCTTACGATGGAAAATTGCGTGCTTCAACTATATGAAAACGAACGTACATTTAGAATTACGAGTTACTTTTAAATTAATATGTACAAAAAATATTCCTGTGTTACGGGATATACAGAAATGTGCGTTAGTAAGGAAATCCCATTTCATAGCAAAAAGGTCAAGGAAAGAAAACCCCTAATAATAAAACCTATAATTAAAAGTATCTGAGTCTGTCGTGTATCCTTGTGGGTAATTATTTCACAAGACACACAATTAAACTACATGCTACTTTATTATATGCAAAAGATATCATCCTCGCTTACACACGTATCGCTACCACTACTCGCATTCCCCGTCTTAGTTATGATTTATGCAATAACTTCGCGCGCTTGGCACTGCGCCAGCTTTAAGTTCGATTAGGATTAAACTTTCGATACACTACATCCCTCTCCCTTTATCACAACTGCAGTCTACCTAGAGGATGGCGAATTCTACTGGACCGACGCAAAGGTTGTGGCCTAGGCGGTTTCTTTGGTAACCTAGGTCCGGTGGATGAGACATCTGGTAAAACCTTGGACCTGGAAGACGATACAGACTCACCTGCTTGGAGGCTATTATCTTTGAATGGTTTTGGAGCTTCACATATAGCAGGCTCTTCGGAAATCACGAGAGCTGGGGGTGGACGTATGCAGACAAGCGCCTGGCCCCAGCCACCACCCCAAGCTCTTATTGGACACTACTTGTGATGTCATAGAGTGGCGAAATGAATTCCCCGCGGCATTTTTGCGCGCGAAAAGCTTGCTTTAATTGCAAATACTCTTTTACATTTCAATAATTCACATTTGTACAAAATATAACCAAGACCAAAAAAGTATAAGTTCACCTAACTTACACGAAATCGATAATAAAATCTCTTCAACCTGACGTCATAAACGGCGACCAATAAGAACAGGGGTGGTGGCTGGGGCCAGGCGCTTGTACGTATGCAGCCATCATCAATTATGGGTCCTCCATCACGCATCTGATCAACATGTCGTTGCCATAGCTGACTATCTACTTCTACAGTGTAATAAAGCTGTCCATCCTTGGATTGGACGGTTCTAAATCGCTATCGTCTGTCACCTTGGCGATAATTTCTTACTGCCACTTTATCGCCAACTCTAAATCCTCTGTCTGCAAACATTCTCCATTAGCATAAATTTTATGACCTAAAAATTGTATTTCACCCTGAAAAAAATTATTTTTGTCTAAATTTAATTTTAGTCCATGAGTTTCACATTTCTCGAAGAAATTTCTTAAAGTATTTAAATGTGCCTCATCATCAGACCCTATTATTCACGCATCATCCATGAAGACTTTACACCCTTCCATTCCTTGGAATAGTCCACCTATGTAACGTTGCCAGATTGCCGGCGTTGCATTTAGCCCGAACATTAATCTCTTATATAATCCCTTCTGCGTGTTTGTTGTTAGCAATTTTTGAGTCTCAGGGTTTACTTTCATTTGTGAATAAGCATGTTTAAAATAAATTTTTGAAAAATGCTTTCCCCACTCAAGCATGAAAATATTTCCTCAATGGGCGGCAAAGGTTGTTGATGCGTAACAAATTTGGGTTTACTGTCACCGAGTAGTCGGCACAAAGTCGTATAGAGCCTTCCGGCTTAACTACTGGTACTACCGGAGTTGCCCATTCCGATGTTTCTACCTTTTCGATTATACCCTCTTTTTCCAAGCGATTAATTTCTTCATCTATCCGGACTTTTAACGCAAATGGTACTTGCCTAGCTCTACAAAATTTTGATGAAACATTTGGCTTCAATTCAAGTTGAACGGCATAATTTTTTATCTCTCCTAAATTTCCGTAAAAAATGTCTTTATATTGTTCCAGTAATTTATGTAAGCTACTCTTTTGAGAGACAGAGATTGGCTTTATTGAGGTCCAATCTAAATTTATCTTTGAAAGCCATGCTTGAACAAATATTGTATCAAGATTTTCTCTAACAATGTAAAGGTTTAAGATTTTATATTGACCTTTATTTTCTACTTAACTGTAGTAAATCCAAAAGGTACAAGTTTTTCTAAATTATATGTTTTAAATATCAGACTTGCATTTTAAATTTTCTTTTTCGAAATTTGCCGGAAATTTCTTAAACTCATTAGCGATACTGCACCTTGTGTATCCGGTTCCATAGCTACCGGTTTTCCTCCTGTGTTCACTTGGACCATTATGGGCGGTTTCCTATTTTTTACCTCAGTGGAATGTATGCTGTTTATAGGAGCCGTGTTTTCATTTCCTACATCTAATCATCTAATTGTTTTTGCTTTGCTTTCATTCTTTCAGAGTTTTTAGCTTTGCAGCATGCCTTTTCACTGTGTCCGATTTTATTACAAAATCTGCAGATACTCTCTTAAACTTACAAGAATTTCTATCATGGTCAGTTCCCGCACATCACGAACACCTCTTGCTCTTAGCACTCTTAGTTGCGAAGTTTTGTTTCTCAAACTTTCGTTTTGGAGTGACTATCTTAGATTTATCTGTATTTCTAGCACTAAATTCCTTAATTTTCAGTTCCTTAATTCCCAATTATTTCGTTTGCACCTTTTCACGCTTTTTCCACTGCCAAAGCTATTTTTAAAGTTTCATCTAAACTGATACTATTCTGCTCAAACATTCTATCCAGAATAGTCCTATCTCTTAGCCCACTAACAAACATATCCCGCAACATCGTATTTAACATGTTCTGATAGTAAGCACACGGTAAGGCAAGTGACCTTAACTCTGCCATATACACATTAATTGTTTCGGGCAAGTCATCCTTCAGAAATATAACACCGTCCATCCAAACGAACAGGCGCCTGATTGGCTCTATTACGCAATGTTTCACAATATTGGATCAAACACTGACAGCAAAACGATGTCGTGTTGCATATGTTCATGTAACATGGGAGGGGACTCTCTATCATCCGTACCTGCGACACCCTATCGTATTGTAGAGTTAGGCACTGTAATAACTTTCCATAATGAATTGTAAGTAAGACGACAACCTGAAAAATTACATCCTCCACACTCTTTTGCAGATCGACTGAAATTATTAAACAAAAGCAACTGTGTTTAAGTATTCAAAAGTCTGCAGTAGCTGGATTTTTAACTATTTCTTTTACAACTCTGTTTCACTTTACAACTGTGTTTTTGACCCTGCAGTACTGTTTGATCTCAAATCGTCTTTGAATGACACGTACCTCTACTATACGTCTGTAGATGTGATATCCAAACAGACTGCAGAATGTCATCTAATCTGATAAGGAAAATCGGTCTAATAGCAAACTTTGTACTGTAATGGCAGATCCTTCTGAAACATAATTACTATACTTATTTGTTCAAATAACAGAGATACATACAATAATAACATTCTTGTGACGCTACAAGATGCATCTTTAGTTCATTATGTAATGCAAAAAAGGGCATATTTAACTTTAGTTTACATCTGGCCGTCTTCAGCTTGCGGCTGACGTGCAAGCAAGTCGTTTATCATTTTTGTCGACGGATACCCAGTTGATGCAGCAGTTAAGGCTTGCGTTTAGTACGCAAACAAGACCATTAGATAACATGAAATCATATAAAAATCATCAGAAACCTCAAAACTGATCAGTGGACTGGTTAAAAAAAGAATTAACAACTGAAAGTTCGTCTGAGCTAATATTATAGTCGTGATTGCTTACGTTTTTATCAGTAATTTATTTACTAATTGAAAAACAAATACTGTTTAAGTAATTTCAAGGAATTTTGTTCAGCGTAAGTTATTGAAATTGAGAATAATAAAATCAAAATTAACTGAAAATGATTGAAAAAAATATTGGATAATAAAGTATTAATAATACATGTAATATTTATTTTATCCAAAATTGAATTTATATTCTTGCAATTTGACTTTGAGAAATGATTATATAATGGTGTACTAGTAAATTGCTTCTCCTAATTTCAAACAGGAAATGAACACATTAATTTCAACTTAGATATCGGCATAGCGAAAGGTTAAATCGATTTGTGCATTCAATGGAGAATGTTACTCACTATTTACTACAAGGAAAGGATCCTTAATAGTCACGTTATTCGTTTAATTACTTCGTTGTCGGTAGGTCACTTTTACATGTCAACTAAAACATTTTAACTTGAGAAGTTCTATATGATAATGATGAGCGATCGGGCATAATAAAACTTCTGTTCTACTGTTGCTATTAACTTTGAGAGTGTTACTTTAATTGAAAGCGTGTTACTGTATTACTGAGCTAATAAATATTGCTATTCCTAAAAGGTAATGCTTGTAGTTAATTAAATGAGTTAATTATCAAGTATCCTGGCAATGTGTTTCTTTCTTTGGTATCTTATTGAACTGGCTTCTCCTTGATTGAACTGGCTCCTCACTTTGTTTCTATAAATTTTGAAATTTTTATAATAGTAAGTCTTTAGCTGGAATTTGTATTATATAGGAAAATTAATTCTATGAAATTAATAGACTTTAAATTATAAAATAAGAATTTTCAAATATATTTCACTATTGCGTATACCGTATTTCCTCGTGTATTGTTACCTTTTCTTACTAATTTTAGAGCCCAAAAATTGAAAGGGAAAAATTATTCAGATAATGCAATTTCTGAAGCACAGTAAGAGGATAACAAATAAAAACTAGCCATGCATAAATTATAGATAACTCTCACAATATTCCTTTAAAAGAAATGTACACTGCGCATTAAAAAAAGGGACTAAAACAGTTTTATATCTACCGTTGTACTGGGCCGATTGACGAAATTCAAACTGCGTTTTTCCTGTCTCGAAAGCGCGACTTAGGATATGTATTAGATTTATATATAGCGTTGTTCTAATATAGGTATTTTGACACAAAATCGGACTTTTTCTGAAATGACATAACACGTTTTTTCCATATTTCAAATCTACGACTCAAATCATGCCAAACTACCAAATTCTGTAAAATTTGCACGAGTTGTTTTTAAATAATTGGCTCTCAAAATTTTAGCTCCTTAATGTTAATTCAATTTGGTATGTATTTATTAATATACGTTTATTTATGAAAGTTATTTGATTCCATCCTACACAGTTCCACAATCGGCTCAGTGGAACGGGAGATATAGAATTGTCTTATTTTTTTTTACGCAGTATACATTCCAGTATCAGTATGTAGTAATATTAACATTACAATAGCCAATGATATATCTTCACTTCAATTTCATTGTAACTTCAGCCTCGCCTGTCCTTATTGTTATCTCTGCTAGTTCTAGGCCTCTAATCATACATAAATAATTAGAAAAGGTGAATGTCCAGCTGGCTCAGCGAAATCTTAGGCTTAATGTCTGTTCGTGTCTGCTTTGATGTCATTAGTCGATTCTTGCGTTATATTTGCATAAAATTCAATAGTTAAAATGAAAATGAAAAGGTTCGGTGTGATCTTTGCAGGTAGTTTACGAAAGTTTATCGTCGTTAGTAAGACGAAAATCATCACAACGTGGACGAAGGAAATCGTTTTCCGAAGACATTGAAAAAGGGGAAAATCATACGAATAATTTTTAAATTTTCAGAAGCCGACGCTTGAAGGCTACGAGGAAAATACGATAACGAAAATAAATATGCCAATTTTGTTATTATATATTTAAATTTAATTTATAAAAATTCTCTAAAGTTTTGAATATGACTAAATTATTACAATGCACTAATACTAAATATTCAGTCTCCAACATCTTCAGAATGACTATTCTCGAATTTTAGTTCATTTTTATTATGCCCAAATAACCTTTGATAGCTTGAAAAGAGATCAATCGTATCTTTCAAAACAAGGCATAAAAACTAAGAATTTAGTATGTCAGTTTTATTCGAAAATAATGTATTAATAACTAAATCATGTATTTTGGACAGCATTAAAAACTAATTGTATTCTCCATGGTTTAAGGGGAAATGGTTTCAGTACTTGTTAATCAAAGAATTCGATGGCTTTCTTCCAAAATGATTCGTTAAGCGATCAGTCTTTAAAATGGCATTGTCATGATGGAATAACACTAATTGTTATCGAAAATCTAATACGAAATTTTAGATTTTATTCAAATTAAGTATTTGCTGTCAGGTTCAATGCACAGAGTGTTTGAAAAAGTAAACGTAAACTTTTACTTACTTATATACCTCCTCGGCTAAAGAGCTTAATTTTATGTCACAAGATAAGGCATAAGTTTTGCTAGTCAGCCGTTCTCTGCGTACATTTCTCATAAATCAGCATATTATAGTACATCGAGGTGACATTTAGACTCACGCAATTCTGTCTACATAACTATTGTGTAAAACCACAGATACAATGGTTTACTGCTAAAATTCCTGAAATATGATTGATAAGACAAACAGCATAATATTTTGAGTGATTCTAACTGAACAAAAATAATAAGGGTTGAGGTGTGGAAATATAGAAGTTCAAGAGCCCGGCTCACGTTATTCGATTTACAAAAACGTTGTGTACAGGATGGCTTTGTAAAGAGCAATTATAGCTACGAAATACATACTTAGTTCTAAATTGTCTTTTAAGATAGTAAAATGTGTGTTTCTGGTGATATATGACACGAATTTATATTGCAAGAAATAACCTTTTCGTAAAAAAGAAAAGAAAATATGCATGCTATATAAATTAACATGCGTATTTACTCAAATAGGATTAGTATTATGCGTTAAACTTAATAACTCAAAACGAATTATTTAT
Organism: Stegodyphus mimosarum; assembly: GCA_000611955.2. Taxonomy (NCBI): domain Eukaryota; kingdom Metazoa; phylum Arthropoda; class Arachnida; order Araneae; family Eresidae; genus Stegodyphus; species Stegodyphus mimosarum. The sequence continues at coordinate 17,030 of KK112026.1, read as the reverse complement.
GCAAGTAAATTCTAAAAGAAAAATTTTAAAATTAAAATAAAACCCTAATAAACACGAACAAGTTTTCAGGAATAATATTAAAATTTTATAACGATTGAAAAAAGTTTTCATTAAGAAATGTGAGCAAAGCAAATTTAAAAGATAGCAGTGTAAGTGTTACAATGTAAGGCATAAATTTTATGAAGAACGCATTTAATAGTTTAAAATTTAATCAAAAAAGATATTAAGTTAGAATAATCATAAACTGAAAAATATAATTTTTGCATAAAATAAAAGTATTATCTTCGAAGTGGACACGTGATATACGAATTCAAAGCATTCCCAAGAGGACAGTTTTCTCTTCATATCCTCGTTTATTTTACTGCACCAGTTTCTAGAAATGTCAGATTTAAGTAAAATATTTTGAAAAATGTACAGTAGTTACTTGTTACCCATAAACACTTTAAACGAGTTTTTGAAATTAAATTATGAAAGATAACAATTTGTCGTAATAATTTTTCCTTTCTACCCTTGACGACCAGTTTTCGTAATTTTCGTTTCGAAGAGGATATACTCAATTAACCTTTATTCATTAAAAATTTATAAAGAGAATTGATAATTAACATAGCTAAAACATTTGCACACAACGTATGTTTTATTCTAATAGCTTGGACATGTTCATGGATATGTGTATAAACTATACATTAATTACTTTTAGAATAATCATTAGAATGCCATATAATCATTACGAAGTTATCGCAAATCTTATTAAAGTATTATTTAATTAAACATACTTTACATTTCCATCGCTCCAATACATGCTTTTTAGGTATTAATAATTCATATCCCCTAAAGCACATATTTTTTTAATATTTAAATATGCATAAAGTGTGAAAAGTAATAAAATATTCAAATTATTTTGCGACTTCTGAGAAAGCTTTCAGTTGCATTCGAAGAAATAATAATGGAAATTACGAATTCATGAACATTTTGGTTCGGATTTTTTCCAGCCTCCAGTTATTCCATTATTCCTTCTCCTTATACATGCACAAATGGCTTAATATTCAATTATGTATATGCGTAGTTCCCACGACGTCAAATTCCAGAGATTTATTCGATTTCCAAAGACTCTGAACGGATTATGAATCTGCTTTTGTTATTGGCAGACTAATTGCATTTCAATTAAGTTTATCGCTTATATTTCTCTCACAGCGGTGACAGCTTCAACAGGAAGACTAAATTGAAACTATTATACATTGGAATGAGATAAAACACGTGTCGCTTTTAAAAACTCATTATTATTATGAAATGCTTATTATTATTATTAAACTTGTTACTGTTATGAAAGAAACAAAATCACATTTTGAAAATTTCGAGGCTTTTTTTAGCATGCGTTGCAACTCTGGTTTTCAACTTTTGTGCTTATTTTAATCATTTAATTTTTTATTCATAGAATGAATTTGAATATTTGTAAATGTTATGATTTTAAGAAATTGAGAATGGTCCCATTTTGAGCCAGGGTTATTTCCATAAAAATTTGAATTTTGCGGATTTTGCATATAAACTGTTTTTAAACAGCAAGCTGTTGCTGTTTTATGACTAATGTTACTTGTCTGATATTAGAACGAGCCTAAGAAGCCTACGAAATTCATCGTCGCAAGATTGAGTCCGACTTTGGCAAGAGACCTTAGCACCATAATGTTGACAGTAAAGCTTTGCTTCGTTCCGCCCCTGACTTTGAAGGAACCCCGAGGCAAAGGGTCCGAGGCTCTCTCACTCTTCTCTCCCCTCCACAAACCTCTAGAGAGGACCGCACAGACACTAAGCATTTACAAAGATCCATGCCTTGTCCTGGACTCAAAGTAGGCCATTTGGTGGGGCAGTTATAGTTACTAAACACCATCCCGATTGGGAAGCAAACAACAGAGTATAGTCTACAGCTATAGTTGCTATAGTCTATAATATGCACTGCATTTCTGCTTTGTTCCATTGGGTTTCATTATTCACTTGTAGATCTTAGAGCGAATTATCGTGGGAAAGATCGAAAGCTTCTCGAACTCAGAAACATTGCCTTGTAAGAATGTTGTTATTGTTGCTACTTATGCACCCTTTTCGGACAGTAACATCAGCCCAAGCCCACTAAATTCCTCGTGGCAAGGAGCGCAAGATACGCCTATAGTTGGCAAAAGCCTTGAGCACCATACAGGTGACAGTGCCATTTAGCTCAGTAGGGCTCCCACCTGTCCTCTTCTCCCCACCCCTCTTCTCCCCTTCCCCCAAACCTCACGAGAGGACTTTCGGCTGGCCGCATATTTAGAGTGCAGCCATGCCTCACCGACGCTATACATTTACAAACATCCATACCTTATAAACAACCATACCACGCAGACGCGGCCCGTTGGCAGATGAGTATTGATTTTTCTAACAATATTTTACTGAAAATAGAATTTAACATTAAATTGTATTATCCAGTTATTATAATGCAAGCATAAGCAATCTAAGTCAGCAGCCTAAGAAATAAGCAACCACAAGTAAGCTAGTTCAAGAGCTTCAAAGACTTAATGCACAAGATATCATGCATTAAACCATTAACTAAATAGACTCGCTATACAACAATTTTTATAGCGCTTTCTATGAGAAGCAATGCAAGCAAACATTTCGAATACAAATGGATTCTGATTCCACAGACCAGGTAAAATTTTAAATGTTATCCTGTTTTCAAATCCATTAAATTGATAAAAAGGCTCATAAATTATGAGATTTATCAGAAAATAAAAAAAAGGAAGAAAGAAAATCTGAAAGCTTTCAAATTTAATATTATGGCCCAAAGGGCTTTTTTAATGTTTTGTGTGTTAACTTTATTTATTAAATAGCATATTGTTCGCGCTTAAACCACATAAAATTCAACAGCAGCATCACAAAATATTTAAAAACAACGTATCTTTAGAATTTCCGATACACTGTCTCGCATGCTGGAAATAAACATTTTTTTCTTATATTGTTGCCATTGCTCGCTTTGAAATCGTTGAGTAATCACAACGTCCTTAATGTTTTACAAAATTTGAAATAATAATAAAGAAAATTTGAAATTCAAAATTCGGGCTTCCAAGTCACCATTTTCGATTGGAGGACTGCGTTATTCAAAATTCGATGGCTCTAGGTACTGTTGTTTTTCCACAATGGGAAAATATTTATGCATTCATGCAAATTTTTTGTTATTTAGTTTCTTTAAATATAATAAATAGCGATAATATTTGTTGGCAAGAGTCTGAAAAGTGAATCAAAGCAGAGAGTGAAACGACAGAAAATGCCATTTTGAGACTACAGCTCTTTGGGTCCAACGCCCCCTTGGGCTAATAGGGTGCATTCAAAGTTGTACAATAATATATATCTCAATACTATGCAATTATATGAATAGATTTTTTTCTGCAGATACGATTTTAATATCTAAAATTTGAAATTCCTCTCGAATTTAATAATGTTTAATGACTATATATCCTCGGTTATTAAGCAAATAACGAGACAGTAAACTGAGTTTAACAAAATAATATAAAAATCTGAAAACTTCCAGATTTTACATTACGCCTAAAGCGGCATTTTTAACGGTTTTTATGTTACCTTTATCTATTAAATATGATTTTCTTCGCACTTAAACCATAAAATTCAATTCAACAACAGTATCTCAAAATAATTTTAAAATGAGCATGTCTTTAAAATTTCTGATACACAGTCTCGCGGGCTGAAGATAAAAATGTTTTTTTTTTTTCATTCGGTGTTGCTGTTGCCAATGCTCGCTTTGAAATCGTTGAGGTTGTTAATAAAAAATTCTTTAATATCTGACAAAATATGAAATAGATAATAAGACAAATTCGAAATTCCAAATTAGCTCTTCAGATGCCCATATTCGGTGGGGGATTACGTTATTCAAAATTTGGTCACTTTGGCTACCATTTTTTTATCGCAATGCGAGAAACATACATGCATTTATGCAGATTCTTCATTATTTAGTTTCTTTAAATGTAATACAGGTTTGTAATATTTGGTGGCAACAGTTTGAAAAGTGAAACGTTTCTAGTGAATCAAAGCAAAATTCCAAAACGAAATTAATACTCCTTCTGGGCTAAACGCCCTTTGGGCTAATTATTCTGGATATACCATTGAATACATAATTACTTAGTAACATAGCTTATGGAAAAAATTGCAGCCATCGGAGGAATTGTTTTAATTTGATAAAGATCTCACATTTAATGTATAATTTATTTTAGTCTTAATGAAAGTAATTAATTATCTAACTATTAAATCTAGAATATTCATTATCATTACGGCAGAAGGAATGATTAAACAGATTAAAGATATACAATGTCAAAGAAGAATGTTTTATAACGTTATTGAAAATTTATATTAAAAAGGTAACTTTTTTGATTTTTAGAAAATATTTTTATTGTTTTTATTCATTCTATTAATACCTAATATGGCAGAACATATCATATCAATCTGAGGAAAGCATCAGAGAGTTTTCTAAATTCCTGTTTACGCCGAATTCTGATTTAGCACCACAGAAATAGGATCAAATATCAGTATTATTGACTTTGCCTGGAAGGCAATAAAGTAAATCGCTTTCTTGAGAAGCGAAAGCGAATATTTCGAACTGAAAACCGGTGAAGCACATTAAACTCATTCTGCAAAGAAATGATTCCATAGTTTCTTGAAACCATTAAAAAGGTAATAGTTTTCGGATTTCGACGATTTTATAAACATTTTATCCGCATTATCTGGATGTTTTTTAAATGAATATTCCATCAATTACTGCGGACGACTGCTTGTTCTTTGTGTATGTGCTATTATTAAGTTCGTGTTACAGATTAGTCTATTTTAAAACAGCATTTTCATTTATTCAAATTTAACAATGAGGATCTGTAACGCATTTAACACTTCAGCAAAATGTCTTCGTGATCGAAAGTAAAGCAATATTTCGGCTTGCCGAAATTCTGTTTCATACAAGTATACAAAATTGATTTTAATGATTATTATAATCCTGATGCCATGCAACGTTTTCCCCCAACTTCAGTGAGCTTATATTTCAACTACTGTATTCTATATATGTATAACACAAAATACTTGTTTATTAATGTATGAGTTCACATATTGTATGAGCTCACATGCGCTGTGATATTCTTCTTCATGAAAATATTATCGAAACTAATCACAAGTTGTTTTTCAGTACTGTTAGTGAATGTCGACGTCCAGTGCAGCTAAAGAACTTCCGGAAAAAGAAATTCTAATCTTCAGTACAGTGAGCCACCAAGGAAGAGTGAAAATAATGAAAATGCTCATGTTATATTATAACTAAAGGAACAAGAAATATTGGTTACTTTACGCAATGAATCGCACCATTAAATGAATTTAAAAGTGAATTTTAAATTTAAAATGAATGCCAATATTTATTTAAAATTTATTTAAAATTATTTAAGAAAATAAAAATTAATACCAATATTTTCTCGAACTTCTGTTCAGATGTCTGGTGAATTAGAGCTGAAAATCGCCAGCAGTAGCTATTGATTTTGAATTCGGTCTTCACAAAACTGCAAGTTATAGAACGCTGGTTTCCATAAAGCTTATTGTGACTTATTTATTGATTATACTCTCCCAAAAGATGGAATACAATAAAGATGAAATAGAATTCAGGACCTGAGCACAGTTCATCTGTATACAGGGGGCTAAAGAAGATGCACTTAATTTTGAATTGATATATAATAACCAAAGCATTAAGCCGTTGTCCTCAATGATCCATATGAAAGAGACTTTGCCACTAAGCTATCGTTATTGATCAGTAGAATTTAATGCGATTCTTCAATACGATAAGGCTAAATAACATACTGCAAGCTTGATTCAATAGAAGATTAATAACAAGAAATATCCGTTTATCCATGTATGAGTTCACATATTGCATCCTCCAGGAATTACCTGTATATCTTTCTGCAGCGTTTTCTAGTTGGCAAATTGGTCTTTAGTATTCAATGTTTCGATAAGGTAATAAATGAATAATTTGCAGCCCAACCAAAATAATTCTTCAAACATTTGGTTGAAAAAGCTCCCGAAAAAAATGGAAAAAGTCATAAGAAATAGTGAATATTGTATAGAGTCATTAGTTTATTTTGAAGCAGGCGATGTGAAAAATGTGCAGTGACCTCATCGGGACTCGAACCTGGACCTCTTGAACACGTGCCGAGTGTGATAACCGTTATACGAGGGAGACATAATGAAAGGAGGTAGAAAAATACCTTATATATTCTCCCTTTTAAATGGCGGCAGGGGATTAGGGAAACCAGTCGCCAAATCTTGGTGGTGACGAATTATTGTCTACAACCCTACAACCTTTTAGCTCTGCACTATTAATAGAGTTTTTTTTTTTTATAAACGTAGATGTGCTTCAAAATTATGCAGTGCCTTTGCCAGTACTCGAACCTGATTCTCTCGAATACGCAGCGCCGACTGTGCTACAATTACCCTACGAAGGCATGCTGGGAGGAGGGAGAAAATACCTAATAACTTTATTATCAATTAACGTATGCAGTGTTTTTTCCCATTTGAAGGTGTCTTCCCCAATCACTCTTTAACTTCCGATCCATATAACATCAGCAGTAAAAATGGAAATTGATGTCTAGTTAACATTCCTAAATACTAATTAATATAGAGATTGGAAAACATAAGAAGTAATTTGTAAAGTAACACGTGAATAAATATTTACTTTTGATTTTTTACATAAAGAAAATATCTTAATAATAAAATATTTCAGGTGTTTGTCTGGGATATTTAAATAGAAATTTTCCAACAGGTAAATATTTATGCCACATATAACAAGAATTTAATATATATATATATAAATATAGATGAATAAATACGTGCATTGATGAATAAGATCATCTAAAAGACACAAACGGATCGGCTGCATTTTATCTGTCTAACAACTTCATTAAGTATACAGAGTAGTTATAATGTATACTGCGATACTTATAATCTTAAAACGTGTTCCGTAAATGTTCATATGAAAACACTCATTGTTCTCATAGGTTATTATTCTGAAATAGACAACGAAGAATTCCAAGTGGAAATGCAAAGAATGACGTTTTAAAAACACGCATCATCTTGCGGTTTCGAAAGAGTTGATGGAGTAATTCTAAATTTTCGTAAATGTGCCTCCTTTTCATTACGGATCACGAATTCCTCACTTCATGAATAATTTGGCAACATATTGTTTTTTAAGTTGTTTTAAGTAACGTACACCAGAAAATTAACAGTACTACTGGAAACGACATAAATCCCGGAGAAATCAATTTAATAGCTTCTGTTGTTTAACTCTTATTAACAAAGCTTGGTAGCAAATCATTTAGTACTATGATTTCGGCATAGAAAAAATTATGATCATATTGTGTTGCAACGAAAGAACAAAAAGTGACTGTGGAGGAAATGTCTTTGAAAAAGATAAAGATAAATAAAATTATCCATGATAACTGGATAATCTATGAGAAAAATAATTTTTGGTTTTAGAGTGATTAGGTTATTTTGAAGCAGAAGACATGAAAAATGGGTATGTTCGTCGGGACTCGAACCTAGAACTCTCGAACACGGGCCGAGTGTGGTACCGTAACTCCACGAAGACTTGCTAGAAGGATGGAGAAAACCTAAATACGACTGAGGTTTAAGGGATCTAATCGACAAATCCTGGTGGTGAAGAATTATTGTGCACCACCTTTAGTTCGGGCGCCACTGTAGAACCATTAGGTATTTTGAAGCAGAAGGTATGAAAACTGAACAATGCCCTCTCTGGGACTCGAACCTGAATCTCTCGAGTACTCTTCAAGCGTGCAAACTTTACACCACGGAGGCACGCTGAAAGGAGGGAGAAAATACCTTACATGATTTGCAGACATTTCGGTTGACTAATGACGTTCAGGAAGGTATTCGTGAACGTGTTTCATTGTATTGATACTGGTGATTTTATTTAACATGTAACAAATTCCTTAATGACCAATGCCTTATGTTAGTTTGCATTAGATTGTATTAAGCTTTACGAAAAAGAAAGCATGAAATATCGACTACGTTCTCAAAGGGATTTTAACTCTAGATTTTCCGACTGTGAGCCAGATGTGTTACCACTTACAAATCAAGTGAACATGCTACGTGAAGTAAAAATCCCTTGTGATTTTTAAATCAGTCATCTCAATTTCATGAATAGCTATGTATGCACTTAATCACTTAATGTAAATGCCAAACATGCTGTAACTATATCACAGCATGATATTGTTTCAATATGAGTAGAATTTGGAGTTATGCATTAAAAGATGAAATTTAAAAGTGTCGCAGACATAATATTATACAGGGTGTTTCTAAATGAATATCGGGGTTTAAAGCTTTGTGGTATTTATTACGTAAAACAAAACTTAAAATCATAATTAATACATGAATTGAAAAAGCAACTCAAACAGTTCTGTTTGTTGGTACGCGCATGTTCCACAAAGCTCGTAGTATCAAAAATGGCGACAAGTGAATAGAAAGCTATTTGTATTCTGTAGTTTGCAAAGACCGAATCTGTAGTTTCTGTGCAACGGGCTTTCTGGATAAGTTCAGGTGTGATCCTTAAGTAGTAATAACATCCGTAGATGGTATCATCAGTTTAAAAATACCGCCTGCCTTTGCAAAGGGAAGAGTACGGGACGACTAAGGGTTAGTAAAGAGAGTCATGAATCAGTGTGCGAGTCTACGCGTAGCCCGAAGAAATCAGTCAGAACGCTAGTTTGGTTCCTAAAGGATCGTGTGTATGTGCCTTCACTGCTAGCTGACCTACCTGACATAAGAAACAGGATTAAGGCAGCTGATGCAGCAATTACAAGACAAATACTAATCAACGTTTGGGAAGAACTGGGCTATCGACTTGATGTGTGCCGTCTGAAGAAAAGTGCTCACCAGTGGCGTACCTAGGGTGGGGCAAGGAGGGACATCTGTCCCTGCGCGTGGCATCCATAAGGTATCCAAATTCCAAAATTTTAGAATGACTTTTTTTTCATTCTTGGCACATACAAAGGGACGCAAAATCTTAAGTTGTCCCCTGGTGTTGAAAACCCTAGCTACGCCTCTGGTGCTAACAGTGAACACTTGTAAGCTTCTAGGTATAACTGTTTGAGTTGTTCTTTCATTTCATGTATTAATTATATTTTTTTAAGTTCTACGTAACAAATAATACAAAGCGTTAAAACGCCGATATTCATTTAGAAACACCCTGTGTTTAGTTCTTCGATTTGTATAAATATAGTTCATCAAAAACTATGAATTTAGAATACTGGTGAAGCCAGAGATAGGAAAATATTTCAAATCGAAATCGTTGGGCTGATAACAAAGTGCCTATTTTCCTTAGGCAATGAAAAATTTATGTGGATACGGAAGGAAAATTATATTCAACAGAATAGAAGCTGACAGCTGGCAACACAAAATTGATTCACTCCGTTGATTTTAAGAGCTATGAAGAAAGTTTTTTAAATTAATTTTGAACTACCCTATAAAGAAAAATACAAGAAAATAATTGTTCGAAAAAAGAAATAAATTTGTAATAAAAGCCATTATGCAAATACACATTATGCATATTAAATCGAAAAAATGGAATCTGACAGCTTTATAAATTAGCAAAAGTACGTTACTAATTAAGTCCATTATCTGAATGCAATTGCCAGACCTGAAACAAAGATGAAAATTTACAAGCTTAAATTGAAATACATTCTGTAATTTATTAGAGAAGATAAAACTTTTCATTTTTCTGTTACAGTTCCTTTTATTTGCTTGCGACAGCAGACATATAAAAGATATGATGAAAAGGAAATGCATACTTATTATTATTTGCATTACTTAATTAAAAATTAAATTAACTAAGAAGGCATTTAATATAATTAATAGTAAAAAATATAACTGCATACAGCTCACCATCGTTATGCGCACAGTTCTCTAAAAGGATAAAATTCTATCGTTTACATTTTTTTCAGTAAAATTAAGAATTTATTACTCACCTTAATAAAAATACACAGTAAATAATATTCCTTTGCAATTTTGCCATCTTGATCAGTTGATTAGTTTACGTTGCTAGCTACTGTATTGTTGGACCACGTTCAAATCCCTGAGAAGGCTTGATTGTTTTGAATGTATAATGTCTTTGCGGTATGGGGCCACTTAAAATACTCTGCGAACCGAAAATCCCCTCAAATGGTTTGGTCGTAGAGGAATAGGAATGGGATTCCCTTCAAACCGTTCTCCGGGGAAGGAATTCTTCTAAATTGAAACGAAACTTGACCAAATTGTGCTTTTATTTATAATGTGTCCAATACCCATGCCAATGACAAATTCTGTCCTGCACGTTTTGGAGATTTCTGTTGATGTTACTGTTAGACAAGTGATATATATATCTATTTCTATGCTTTGTGAGCAGTGATATATTTAACTATTTTAAGTGGTTCGCAAGAAATAATACATTATGCAATTTTATTCAGTTAAAATTATTCAAAATTCAGCAAAACATGTAATCATTTAATTACTTGTAAAAGATAATACATTTCATAAATTCATTCAGTTAAAATTACCAATCAAAATTCATTTAAAATCAACAAAATATTAAATTGTTTTATACGGTTCTAAAGAGGCCTTATTTACAGAAATTCATCGAATAAAAATTAACGAAAAAATCGAATTTATATTAGTTTTAGTTTTAGAAAAATCGTCATCCATTTCACATGAATGCGAAATGAATAATTTTTTTCATAAAAAGAAAAAAGTGCGTTCAGTACGTTATGCAGGTTTCAGACAAATGTCATAAATTTAAACACAAGATAAACAATACAGATATTATATCTCGTAATAGAAAGTTTATTAATAAAGGTCTAGCAAGAGATATACCATTTTAAAACTTCATTTTCATTTGTATCTAAAACCAGTATGTTAAATCAATATTTGCTGGTTATCTACTTAAAGATATGCAAAAATACAGTGAAATATGATTTTGATAGTTCCGTTTCATAGGCGTTGAGTTGCATGGAAGAAGTATTAAATTGTTTAAAAATTTATAAAAATCTAAAGAGTAAGTGTAATTAATTATAATTTAAGCGAAAACAAATATCAAGAAAGGAGATTTGTGTTTTGTGGGAGTGAACATTTATTTCAAGAGGACATTGCAAAGTTATAGGAAAAACGATCCACTGACATCGGTATTGAATACGTTATTTTCCGTCATTGGTTACTGCAAACATTTTTTTCCTTTATGCTATACGTGCTTCCTATACATGTGTGAAAGAGTCTTTAATAGTATTGTTACTATAATCGTTATTGTCGGTATGCTTAAAGGCCTTCTATTTTCCTAAAGATAAAGCAAATATTTACTGTTACTAAACGGAACACAAATTCTTTCTCTGAGACTTATTTCTATGCAAACTTTTTTTATTATAACAAATTGATTATTTTTTTTTGTTAGCGGTAACCATGAACGGCTATTAGTCTCAAAACGGCATTTTGTGGCAATTCACTATAGACGGCGAATCACGTTTTAAATTCTTGGTGCCAAAAATTATCGTCCTGTATTATATTTAAAGAAATTAAATAATGAAGAGTCTGCATGAATATATGGATGTTTCTCGCATTGTGAAAAAAGGACGGTACCTAGAGCCATCAAATTTTGAATAACATAATCCTCCACCCGACCATCAGCACCTGGAGGACTGAATTTCAAATTTGTTTTATAATCTCTTTCATATTTTGAAACTTTAACGAACTTTCGATTAACAAACTCAAGGATTTTAAAGTGAGCAGTGGCAACTCTGTACGGAAAAAAAATTATCTCCAGCGCGGAAGACTGTTCTATTAGAAATTCTACAACAAAAACAACAGTACCTATAAGCCATCCAATTTTGAGTAACGTACGTCTCCACCCGAAGTTGGGCATCTGAAAACCCAAATTTCCAATTTGGAATTTCTTTTATTATTTATTTCGTATTGTTACGAATTTCACATTTATTTGGCTATTTATTTAGAATTGTAATTAGATTTGCTTCATGTTGCCTTAGCAACGCAGACGATTTTTGAAGAAAAAGCTACGTCAAAAAAATAAATAAATAAATAAATAAATAAATAAATAAATAATAATAAAAATAAAAGAGCGCGTGCATTTAATGCTTAATAAATAAATATCTCGTAATTACTGTTGCCATCCAGAAAAATCTAGAAACATCGTGATTGTTCTACTGATAATTAAAAAGCTTATAAAAGCCGAGGTGAAACACCTCATCTCAGTTAGTGAGTTAGTTGTTGTTGTTGCTGTTATACTTGTAGCTGTAAAAAGCGAACTGCTGTTTGTTTACTTAATGCTGTATTGATTGTAGTGATTTCGCTGTGAGATAGAACTATTTTATCTGTTTTGAACTGAGTTTTTGCTAAACGTTTGAGATATTGTGATATTGTGCGAAGATTTGTGAAGAAATATTTCAGCATTTTAATTTATTTATTGTGAAAAAAATAAATTTTTGTTAACCTTTTACGACTTGTGCATTCAATATATTACGAACCCGTACGCACGTAACAATTTTTGGTGTCAGAAGTGGGATTTTTGAATGCCATTAACTAGAGCAATGGAAGAACAATTAAGGCAATTCATGGCAGCCTTTGCTGCATTTAAAGAAGAAATTAAAGCTGGCCAAGATTCCGTGAAAGAGGAGATGAAAGCTGTTCAAGAATCTGTTAAAGATGAAATGAATTCTGTTCAAGAAAAGATGGAGAAATCTGTTAAAGATGAAATGAATTCTGTTAAAGATGAAATGAATTCTGTTCAAGAAAAGATGGAGAAATCTGTTAAGGAAGAAATGAATTCTGTTCAAGAAAAGATGGAGAAATCCGTTAAGGAAGAGATGAGAGCCGTTAAAGCAAGTCAAGAAGAGATGAAAAAGGAAATTACTTGCATAATAGAAAATAAATTTGAGACTATGGAAGGCAGAATAGATGCGGTTGAAAATAAAGTTTCTTCTGTCAAAGAACAAATAGAAGAGAGAGTTTCTGCCGTAGAACAACAAATCGATTACAGAGTTTCTGCTGTGAGAGAACAAATTCAAGAAAGAGTTTCTGCAGTGGAACAACAAATTGATGACAAAGTTTCCGCAGTTGCCAAAGAAGTTGATACTTTAAAGAAATTCGTAGCGACGGCTGGAAGCAGTTCGGATACTTTTAAATTCCTAGCCATGCCTGCACATCCTTCTCTGAAGCTATCGACATATGATGGGAAGACCTCCTGGCAAGTGTATAAGACACAATTTTCTATAGTTGCGGAAGCAAATGGATGGGATTCCCAAGCTAAGGCCTGTCACCTTGCGGCTTCTCTGAGAGCAGACGCAGCGGACATCCTTCAAACTCTTCCCGAAAACAAAAGGCTAGATTTCGAAGCTCTGTCCGGTGCTTTAGAGCTGCGTTTTGGAGAGAAGTGTTTAAAAGATTACAGCAGGCTGCAGTTAAAATCCCGTCAACAGAAGCCTACGGAAACACTTCAGGAGCTCGCCACGGATGTTGAAAGGCTGTCCCACCTCGCCTTTTCGGAGTGCCCGACAGAAACAAGAGAAATCCTGTCCCTGCAATACTTCATCGACGGTATCCGGGATCCTGAAATACAGAAAGCACTGCGAATGGCTGATGTAAAGGACTTAAAAAGTGCTCTAGTGTATGCCATGAAATTCGAGGCAGCACAGCAAGCCACTCGTAGAGACCGCCACCCAATCAGAGCTGCTCACATACAAGAACCAGTGGATCCAATGACTGCTCGCCTAGACGATTTAACCAGAAAGGTGAATGCTTTGACACGGAATACTGGTGACAAGAAACCGTTCGTAAAGTGCTGGAACTGCGGAGCTGAAGGGCACATTCGAAGAAACTGCAGAACACCCCAGGGCACGGATGTTAAGACCGCGCCTCTCAAGAAGGAGGGAAACTAATTCGTGGCCATCTCGCGGGGCGGAGGTTGCCAGATAATGAAAAGCCCCAGTTTAAAGCGCTTCAGATTTCTGCAGTGAGTGGCGGCAATAACGGAATTTTCATCATGGGACAAATCAATGGAATTCCTTGTAACATGACGATCGACACGGGAGCCAATGTTACCATCATTCGAAAAGATTTGGCTCAACAGCTCGAAGGTAAACTTATCTGGACGCCGCCCTGCGTTACCCTCCAGACTGTATCCGGCGAGAAGATCAATATAGAAGGGAAATTAAACGTTAACATCACCTTTGGAAGTGCCGCTTACCATCACACGGCGTATGTAGCAGAAATTACGGACCCTTGCATACTCGGATTGGACTTTTTAAGAAAATACAATTTTTCCTTGGAATTTAAAACTAACGAACTGCATTCTGCCTCGGAAGACATAACTTTATTCGAAATTAATGATGAAGGAGTGAAATCTATCCACAAAATAATAGCTCAAGACGATATCACAATACCGGCAAGAACAGAAATTTTACTTCCTGGATCCATAGCCGAAAATAGCAATTTCCGCTACGGCGTCATGGAATATCCCAAGAATTGTAATAGCCCTAAAGGAGTATTAATAGCCTCAGCACTCGTCGACCTATCAGGGACCGTTATCCCGGTGAGAGTTGCCAATGTAACTGATAAGGCGAGGGTTATTAAGAAAGGTGAAGTGGTTGCAGAATGTACCCCAGTAACCAGCGTTGAAAGAAAAAGTAACATCTCAAAACCCGTGTCTTCCGACAACATTATATCGGAGTTACTGCAGAATGCGCAATTAAACGATGAAGAAAAGAATGCTGCCGAGCGTGTTATTAAAGATCTTCAAGATGTTTTCTCCCGTTCGTCTTCTGACGTTGGTCGAACCAGTTTGACTCAACATAGAATCGATACTGGTGATCATCCACCAATCAAGCAACATCCAAGACGTCTGCCGATTGCGAAACAGGAAGAGGTACGAGCACTTTTAAAGGACATGCAAGAAAGCAATGTCATCGAGCCTTCAGCAAGTCCCTGGGCATCTCCCATCGTCCTGGTGAGGAAGAAAGACGGATCAACCAGATTTTGCGTTGACTATCGCCGGTTGAACGAGGTTACGAAGAAAGACAGTTACCCTCTTCCTAGAATTGATGACATTCTGGATACTCTTTCTGGAAGCAAGTGGTTCTCGACACTTGATTTAAAGAGTGGATATTGGCAGGTAGAAATACATCCTGATGACCGAGAAAAGACGGCATTTACTACAGGACAAGGACTTTGGCAGTTCAAGGTGATGCCGTTTGGGCTATGTAATGCGCCGGCTACATTCGAACGTCTAATGGAGACTGTTTTAAAAGGTCTTTCATACGAAGCCTGTCTGATATACCTGGATGACATCATCATCGTCGGGAATAGTTTCGAAGAACATTTGGAAAATCTTAGAAAGGTGCTTCAGAAACTGAAAGAAGCCAATCTGAAGTTGAGTCCCGCTAAATGCAAATTATTCAGACAGGAAGTCACTTATCTCGGACATGTCATCTCTGCTGAAGGTGTGCGCACGGATTCTGAAAAAGTGTCAGCAGTTAAAGACTGGAGACGTCCCGAAAATGTCCACCAGCTGAGAAGCTTTCTAGGACTTTGCACCTACTATAGGAGATTCGTGAAGGATTTTTCTTCCATCGCAAGACCCCTTCACAAGCTGACAGAGAGCAAGCAAAAGTTCGTGTGGACAAAAGAATGTGAGAATGCATTTAAGAACCTGAAGGAAGCCTTAACATCTGCTCCAATCCTGACGTATCCTCAGCTCGACAGACCATTTATTCTCGACACGGATGCGAGGAATGAAAGTGTCGGCGCTGTTCTGTCCCAAGAAATAGAGGGCCAAGAACGTGTAGTATCTTACTGGAGCAAGTGCCTATCTAAACCGGAGAGGAATTACTGTGTCACCAGGAAAGAGTTGCTTGCCATAGTCAAAGCCGTAGAACATTTCCATCATTATCTATACGGCAGAAAATTCCTGCTCCATGCATCATTGGCCTGGCTTTTAAATTTCAAGAACCGTGAGGGTCAGATAGCCAGGTGGATACAGAGACTCCAGGAATATGACATCACTATCCGTCATCGCAAGGGACAGTCGCACGGAAACGCTGACGCATTGTCTAGAAGACCTTGCCCAGAAAACTGCCGATATTGTTCCAGGGTCGAAGCTAAATACCAACTGTTTAATCCAGTCGCACGGCAAATTACAGCATCGACATCGGCTGATCCAAAACCATGGAGTGACAAGGAAATCAGGAAAGACCAGATGGAAGACTGTGATATTAAACCCATAATTGAGTTAATGGAGACCTCAAACAGAAAACCTACCTGGCAGGACATTTCGAGCTATAGTCCCACGACAAAACAATATTGGGCTCTCTGGGACTCACTCCATATTCGAAACGGCGTCTTGTACCGAAAATTCGAATCGGATGATGGAAAGACATTCCGATGGCAGCTGGTGCTCCCAAGATCCCGGATCCCTGACGTCCTCAAAGAACTACATAGCAGCCCTGCAGGAGGTCACTTCGGAATAATGAAGACCTTGCAGAGAGTTCGGGAGCGGTTCTATTGGAACAATGCAAAGGATGACGTGCAAAAGTGGTGCCGATCTTGCGATGCCTGTACAAGTCGGAAAGGACCTAAGAAACGCAGCCGGGGGAAGCTGCAACGTTACAATGTAGGAGCACCTTTTAAACGTATCGCCTTAGACATCTTAGGAACTCTGCCACGAACTGCTGATGGCAACAAATACATCCTCGTTGTCATCGATTTTTTCACCAAGTGGCCTGAAGCGTATAATATTCCTGATCAAGAGGCTGTCACAGTAGCAGAGATGATGATACAGCACTGGATTTCCAGGCTTGGAGTTCCTCTTCAGTTACATTCCAATCAGGGAAGGAATTTTACCTCGGCTGTAGTCAGAGAACTTTGCAAGCTACTCGGCATTGACAAAATCCAAACGACGCCTTTACATCCCCAGTTGGACGGTATGGTAG
>KK112025.1:35257-119579 GCA_000611955.2 Stegodyphus mimosarum | reverse complement strand
GTGCAAGCGAAAAGAGTGGGGAACTCTGGGATAGATGAGAACCCAATATCTAGGCGCTTGTATCATCTTCGACCACATTTCAAGACTCGACGCTGCCTGTGTCTGACGTATCTCTTATCACCGAAACGGTGTCTCTAACACCCACAATGCCTTGACCCTAACTCCGATCCACGCACATGGTTTGCATCATCATTTTACACCAGCCATATTTCAAGTTATGCCTAGAATTAATATTGCTTATTCAATTAAATTTCATCTACCAGTCAACAACATCGACGATGAAGATTATGCTAAAACAACACTCGGAAACAGAAACAACTTCGATCGGGGTAGGACTTGTCCAGGAACCCGTTGAAATGAACCCAAGGTTCACGGATGCAAAAGTAATATGTTGGTACATTCCATGCAAAGCTGTATATAGCTTTGATTCCATGATGGGGGAGGGGTAGAAAGGAGGAATAGAAATTACCTTGAGACGTTTCGGCTTTTATATGTAGGAAAAATGTGCATTAAAAGCCGAATTTGTCGTACATTTTGCTCAAACGCGATTGCTGGAATGGTAAAGCATAAAGCTGTTATTGCTAAGTGGCCGAAACATGGTACGTTTTGTTGTTATTGTTGCTTTTTCTAATGCGTATGTTCTTAAATTAGGATTAAAAAATTATTTAACTTAAGAATTTCGAAGATTAGCAATGTCATGAATATGTATTAATTTAGTAGTCAAAGAGCAAAAATCAACGTTATATTTTCAGATTTTCCAGGGCTTTTCACATGGAACAAAATCAATATCTGATTAATTAACAATAATTGATAGAAGAGGATGTGTTTCGTCGTCTTGATTTTGGAAGCAATGGTAAACTATCGAGTCAGTAAGCTATTGAGCCAAAACTGATTCAGAGTTGATATACTAGTTAAGAACAAATCTGAAGAGGACATAAAAGTAACTATTAAAAAGTTTGCCAATTTAATTTAAAGTACAAGTTAAGTCCTTACCCGGTCTTTATTTCTGAAATTGTTGGTCGTAGTTATATATTTAAGTGACAAAAATATGTAAATAAGGAATGTTTTAAATGACAAAAGTATATTAGTTTTGGGGATGTAATTAAAAAAAAATTAATTTTTGCCAAATAAAGAAATCTAACTTTCAATGCAGTTTATCGGTTTCTATACTTCTATTTGGGAAAGTTGTATACTTGTTATGGGAAAAAAGAAATTAGAAGAAGTTTGACTCCCATTGTGATAAAAATTGACTAATATATTTAATTTCAAAATTTGCAACTTTTGACATTATTTTCAGCTTGCCTTGAGAGGTCAATTAATTAAGTTAGAATAATTCAAGGAAATAAGTTTAAATGAAGTGCAGCAAAAATTGTGTGTAATTTAATAGGCCTTAAAAGAAAGTCATGCGGTGTCTATATTAGATTTTTTATATTTGTTCCAAGAATGTGTTTCGGATGGATTTTTTTTGTCTTGGATATCTAAATATTTAAAAGGAAATTAACTGAATTTATTATTGGCATCATTTTTAACTTTCTTGTATGAAGTAAAGGAAATACTGTAATCGCGAAAAATTTTGGGTATATCATATTTCAATGAAACTGTCCATTTTGACTGCTCTTGAATCCATTTGGATGAATATTACAGCAATATTTGTATGTACATACAGAATAAAGGACTCTTCTCCCCACAAAAAAATGGAAACTGTACTTACTTTTCTTATATTTTTTTAGATATGTTGATGGCATTTTAACAATTAATCATAATGAAGAAATTGGAACAAATAATATCTACCCCTCTCGCCTAACACTTAACAAGACAAACCATCAGCAAGAAAATATTAGTTAGATAGATTTATATATTTTGGACTAGAAAACAATCAAAATTTATGACAAAAGAGAATTTAATTTCAGTATTCTTAAACTAATTAACTGACCATTTAATATTTCAAAAAAGTAATTTTAAATACTATTCACACAGTTGTTGAGAACCCAAAATGTTTGTAATGATTTTAGCTTTTTCCACGATGAAATGAAACTTTTGGTAAATCTTCTATTTGCAGATGCAATTCCCTGAATTAAAATTTGTCAAGCAGTGCAAAGAACAAGCATTAACTACGTATTGTAAACTACACATTAACATTTGGCGGGAGATGGAGACACTATCATTCTACCACGAGATTAGGTTGTATTGTGTCGCATTCCAGCATATCTAGCATTAGAAGATACATCAGATAACATTGTAAAATATGATAGCAGTTGTGGCACAGGACATAATTATGACATTCTTTCAGACGCTGAAATTATATTACAGCAGAACATACACTTACAATAGTACACATTACAAGTGCACTTTACAAAGACAATAATTTACAAAAATTTACAATATTAACCCTCCTCCCCCCCCAAAAAAAAGGATTTATCTGTCGCTAAGTCTTTTTCTCTTTGAAAAGGGGGAATGTGTAAGACAAAAAATATATATATGAAATATTTTACATATATACACATATATATATATATATAAATGACCCACTGTTTATTAGATTTTTATTTATGTATTTCTTTCATTTCATTTTCTTTTTAATGTTTATTTCATTTTTTCCTTTATTCTTATTTTTAAATATTTGTACTCTATGAATATTAGCTTATTTTTATTTGTTTTTGATGTCTATCATGGCATCAGGGAATTTTTATCCCATTTCTGAACTTATTTAAATTCAGATTTTATAAAATTGATTAGAAATTTAAAAATTGAAATAGGGATTTTGCTAAAAAGTGTAAAAAGACAGAAATGCAATTCTCATGAATTGGTGGTGATTCTACTGAGGGATTCCAGTTTCCTTTGAAAAATTGGGATCTTTCTGTGGAATCAACAATGATTCTCTTGTTTTTAATTGTTTAAATTTGCTTTTTATTAATTAAGCATTTTAATTACTAATTCCAGTTTAATTCATTACAAATTCCAATTTTTGATTTCCTGCAGTAATACACAGTTACTATTTAAATTATACTTCACATTTCCTAGGAAAGAATTTTTCATTTATATATTCTCTATTAAATTAAATTTTTAATCTTGGCAACAGTAGAGCAAGATTTTAGTTCTTAAGTTCCTTTAAAATAAATTTTGAAACTCATTAATTTTAAAGCTTTTCTCCTTGAATTTTTTTTACAATATATATATTGTACCTGCCACTTATTAAACTGGCTGATTAATAAAATCAGCATTCAGATTTTCAAGAATGATAATAAATGTATACTAATCAATTGAAAAAAGTACCATTTTTAAAACTCTTCTTCACAACATATAAAAATCAGATTGGCACACACACACACACACAAAAAAAGGGATTGTCATTATTATGACTCTCAGTATTAGAACAAAATTGAAAAATTGATGCAGAATGCAAAACAGATAATGGTTAAATCAGTTCTTTATAAAAAATTTCATCAAGTAAACATAATTTTAATATAAAAAAATTTTTATGGTTTTACTTGATCTGGTTTTTCCTCTCGAGTAGTTGATGGTATAGTAAAAGAGGTGATATACCCTCAGACCTGTCCTCCAGGGTGCTGTTCATCAAAATTGGAGGTGGAATTGAAGTAATACTGTCATCTGCATGGTGCTCAAGACTCTTGCCAATGACAGGCACAGTCTTGCACTCCTTGCCACGAAGAATTTCATGAGCTTATTCTGATGTAACTATCAGACAAGTGAGATAAGTCACAACATGAGCTGGCTTAGTAACTCTACTGGGATGTCAAAACCGAAGTGTCTGCAGTGACAGAACGCAAAGCCGAATAGTTGCAACTATCAGAATTGGCAAGAAACTAATACGTAGCATGCACACGGAAGCCAGAAATACACTCTCTCTTAAAATCCAAAAATGTCAGTATAAATATTGGCTGTTTCATTTGCATTTTGCTGAGGATAAAGAAAGTAGAAGTAATAGTAAAGACTGAAATCATGATAGCTGGTTTATTTATATAATAGCCCTACAAAATTAATAAGTAAAATAAAAATTCCAAAAGACATTTCAAAATTGCATAAATAAGTTAGTTCATTAATTTTTAATTACTATTTGAGGTATTAATAATAAGATTAATCATTAGTTTATAAGGAATTTTCTCCTTCCTTTGTCTGTGCCTTTATAGTGTAATTGGTAGCACGTCCAGCAATTGGAAGATCTGATGGTCAAATCTCAGTGAGAGCATAGCTGATATTTCTTGTTTCCTGCTTCAAAAATGCCAATAGACTACAAATTAATGTCTAACTAAATGAGTTTAAAGCTGAAATCACAGTTTGCAATATTTATCCCATTATCTGTTAAACTCAGCTGTCTGATAAATTCAAATATATTAAGAATAGACATGATTTTATTAATGAGCAGTGGGTACTGTATATAGGTTTCTAACCATTAAAACTGACTTATAGTAATGTCTGAATCTATAATACAAATATCTGATGGTATAACAATATTATATTCGTGTGCAATTCATGAATGAATAAATTTGCTTTAGTTGCTCAAGCTAAACGTAGAAAAGTTTTATAGGGGAGAGGAGAATTAAGTCAGGAAGGCTTTGAAATATATATTCAGCAAGAGAAAATAGATGATTATAATATTTTGAATTAATGCAATGCATCATTTTTCAGATAATTATCTATCCCATACTCTGTATTTTATGAAAGGAATTTACAGTTTTGGGCATTCTTCTTTGATTTTTAATGATGAAATAAATAAGCAATTCAGAAGCAAGTGTACCGACAGCAAGAAATCAACAATACTTTAAAAAGAACTACATTTACCATTTTAGGTTATAAAATAGAGGTTCAGGTAGAAGTGCAGCTAATGTCCAGAATTTACCAGGTGATAAGTAGTGTTGTCATCGCACACTAGCAGTCCAAGTATTTGATTTGTAGAGAACTACAGAGACAAATTTACCTTCTGCTGGCAACTTGCCCTGCTCCAGAAACTTTAGCTGTTATTAGATTTTCTAAATTTTTATACAGCAAATGGAGCGCTTGACTTCTTTTTGCATTTAGACAACTGCACTTTTTTTAACGTTATTATTTTTTGAAATGAAAATCGCATGACATAATAAAATTGCTTATCACATTGACATTATAATTTTTTGCATATGAGCTTTCTAATTTGTTATGATACAATTTATGTTACATATTATCAGTTTTGGCATGGATGCACTTAAAACTGCATACATTTCTATATTCAAATTTGATTTATATCGCAATAAATATCATTCATATTTATAATATTTTAACCATTGTTTAAAATTTCACTGAAACTGTAATTTAATATAATGTACATTTAACGAAGCTTTTTACTGGTTGCAACTTCATTAATAGATGTTCAGTTGCATAATTTTTTCAAAATAAAAAATATTAACACTGCTTGTAAAGTAGTGTGAAAAAAATAGAGAAATCGGGAGTTTTATTAATATCTATGTGGAAAATGAATAATTCTATATTGAAAGGTAGTCTTTTGCAAGCCTCTTTTAATTTCTTGACATGCATACCTTCCACTTTAAAAAAAAAACGTCTCTTGTTCCTGCAGTCTTTCTAGAACAAATACATAAAAAGAATTTCATCAAAATGGCAGAAATTTTGTAGCTGCCTGAAGTCAACTTTAAATGCATTTTCCCCAAAACTCTGCTTTTAGAAAGACCATGATATCTAGAAAGCTAATGAATGGTATTTTTTAACTGAGGTTCATTTTACTTGTTTTCTGCCAGAGTTGAGAAAAAAATTATATGTATGTAAAAATTAAATATATATAAAATTATATATATTTTAACCAACAGTGTCAAAAGTAAGATTGCCATTTTTTATGCCATATTTTCCTTTGGGGGGGAATGTTTGAAAAAATTTAGTTCAAACACAAAGACAGTTCCATATAATAAAATTTGTTTGTCCTCCTCCCTGCTTGACATTTAAATATAGCCTGCAAGCATGGTTGCCTTCATATCTGCCATCATATCATTAGTCTGAAGAGATTAACTGTTATAACTTAGTATTTTTAGAAAAGTATTCAAAATAAAATTTTAAAAGTAATTAGCATAAAAAACTCAGTTTTACATTAATTTTCCATAAAAATCTGTGGAAAATAATCCTCACTTTAGATTTTCAATTGAGGACAGTTCGTTAATACACTAATAGTTTAGCATTAATTAGTGCAAGTTATAATGTATGTTAATTATGTACATGTGTTACAGATATTTGCAATTAATAAAATATTTTACTGTAATGTAATCCTGCTACCGATATCAGAAGTAGAAAAACAATGCATTGATTTTAAATAAAGAATAACTGGTTACTATACCTATAAGCTAATATGTTGTATGAAAATGATTTTACCATATGGCTGCAATAATTTTACTTTTCCTGGCCTGTTTTTCTTTTCTCCAGTTTATGAACATGTTTTATGTTTGCACCCCTCTCTGCTTGTTGTCTATTTTAAATTTATATCTTTATATTATTTTATTTTTTGTATTTGTATTAAAATGGTTTGAATCGCATTTCTACACAAAATAAAAATTTTATTAAAAAAAATCTATTAAAATTCTTTTAGTAAGTTGGAATATGGAACTGAAGACATTCCAAGTGAATGGCCAAGAATTGCTGGTTGAATTACAGGACGCCAGTAGTGGATATAAAAGGTATTTTATCCTGTCAGTCAAACAAAAACAACTGTTTTAATTAGTTCTCTTACACATCAAAATAATTACTTGTAAAATGTTTCTTGTAAAATACAATTAATTCAAAACCGGTCTGTTTTTGGGTTGAAACATCCTTTGAAACATAGGAAAAATGTGTATATTTCTTTCTTAGAAATAATTTTCTAACAACTTACATCTGTTCAAAAAGACAATCTTTTGTTATTGCATGCGATAGCCTACAGATATTTTGTAAGATTCTCAGTGATTGTTCGCTGAGTGCAGAACAAGCCCTGTTTTCTTGGTATATTCTCCAAGATCAGACCAGATCCAGGTTTCTGAGAATGTTCGAAGAATCGCCGGAACATTTTGTATTCTAGTTTAAGGATATGTATTTTCTGAGATGATTAAGTGCAAATGCCATATTCCTTGAAATGGCTTTTTTTAATATGATTTTATTTTTGTATTTATTGAAATATTTTATTTTTAGACTGAAAGCATTTCCCAAACTTATACAATTAAATATTTATTTATTTACTTAAATTTTCTGTGTACATAATTTGGTGATATTCTGTAGCTGACTTTTTGCAACACAACTGCACAACTGGAAGTAAATAATAATTTGGTAGCGTGATAGTTCTATTTCAGACTCCTTTTACTTAAGTGTGGCACAAATGTGTATCTTATCGTTGAAGTTGATAGTTTAAGCAATTTTACCTTATATATTTTAATGTAAAAGGAAGTAGCATACAAGAAACATTCTGAGTTTACAGAAAAAAAAATTAACATACCATTTGAGGAAACAGCAGTGTTTCTTTTTAGTCCGAAAGGGCTGTTAGTCTCAAAGCACAATTTTGCACTGTTTCTCTTTTCATTGTTTAACTTTTCATTCGAGTTTGTTGCCATTCAGCAAAATGTAAGATATTTATCTTTCAAATTTAACCTGTCTGTTATTGATTAACAAACTAAGCTATTTAAAAGCAATAGATATAGTTCTTAAGTTTTTCTTTACTTCCTGAATGAAATGAAAATGCATTTAATGCATGATATATCTCATTAAAAACATTAAATATATTTATAAAAACATGTTACATATTTTTTCCCTTTTCCAAATATAAAGAAGCTATATAATGTTCCCATATTAGCCTAAGAAATATTCATCTCCTATTTTCTTGTTTAAACTTTAAAAGAGCCTTTCTGGGCAACCATTAAAAGCACTCTTTCTTTTTTATTTCTAGGAAGGAGGGGCAATTGCAAAGAATGTTCATAAGTTTATGTATAGTCTTCTGAATTAAACCAGTTGCTGACTCATCCTGTGATCAAAATAGTGAGTAATTGGCCTGTTAACTAACTCAGTTACAAACACAACAAAATGAATATTCGAATTATTTTACCCCCAGTTTGTTGGTAAAACAGTAGGTTAAAATCTGCATAATACCTTTCCTGAAACCTAACAAGTGCTGCTGATGGGACATGATTTAACTTAACACAAAGCTTAACACATTGAATCAAATGAATTCTGATAAGGACCTGGACTTAGATATAACCTAACTATTGATTTTCTATAAGTGTAAACGTTACTGCTTTATAAACTGTAAGGTCTCTTCTTGGCTAATGTCACAGGAGCACAAAACAGCAAGACTTAACGTCACCTTGAGTGAATCATTCAGTTCCTTTTTCAGGTCAGCTAATATACATCTTGATCTGAAGTAATCTCATTTATGCTCGTAAAATCAAAGCATTGAAGAACAGAATGAAAATTAAATACATTTACTGGTTAGTTTAAATTTACCTGTACAGATCTAAAATATCTAGGTATAAAATAATGCAAAACAAGATCCAAATTGAAGAGAAATAAATGGCTGTTAAATATTTTGCAAAAATAAAGAACATAAATTGATATCTTTTTCAAATCTGTGCCCTTATTTACCAGGGGTATTATGTAGATTGTTAACATATACTGATAAATAAGTGTTTCTTTATGTTGCGAAAGGCTAATTTTAAGTCGAAATTCTATCCTATCTAAAAACTATCTATATGAAGAACTCTATATCTGTGATTGATTCAAAGAAACGTTAATTTAAATATTTATTTACACTATATGCAGTTAAACAGTTAATAAATCTACATATGAAATTCTACAAAACAAAGGCTAAGGCTTAATATGCCTTTTCCATCTAGCATCTAATTCTTTTTTCTACTTCAAGTGGGGATGCTGCTATCGTCGTATCACATAATATTTCTCTACACCTTATTTTTCCCAGGTGGCATCAACAAAGGTTGAAATCAAAATGTACTTCATAATGTTTGTGATTTTCATTTGTAAAATTTGAATATAAATCATAAAAATCGACATGTCTTAAATCTCCACTTCTTAAGTACATTTTTCATAATTTTGGGGCTTCTCTCATTTTGGTTCAAGTGTCTTGCTTGACCTTCCCTGCACTGCAAACATCAATTGGATTTGTACTTGTTTATAGAGATTTTTCAGGGGGTAAATTTATATAAACCTTGTAGCTAGAGTAACAAACTTAAGAAGAATATTTTTGAGAAATAGCGCATGAAGCTATAAACATTGCTTGAATTTGACAACCATTTGGGTAGTGATCAGGTGAAAAATATTTCCAATGCTGATTATGTGGCAAACAAGTTTTGAATTTATAGTCTTCAGAAATTTTGAGCTATGGCAACTGGAAAAATCAACTCATGCTAGTCAGGAATTAAACATGAGATATTCCAGCTGCTAGCTGAATATATGATAACATTACAAGCTTTGAATATACTGACAATTGTATTACAAGCTTACATGAGCGAGCCATGTCTTAATTTCCTTACATTCCAGCTTAAATAATGACTTCAAAGAAAAAAAGAGACTTATACTTGCAAATGGACTTCGGTGTTATCATCTAATGCATTTTAGTTCCAGTGCCATCCATTTCAATTCAGGCATTTTGTGGTTAGAAATCTGGAAATATCAACTCAATTCTCACTGTTTATCAAATCTAAGACCATCTTATTGCCACCTTTAAAAAACTCATGCTTTTATTTCCTTCAAGTCTATTTTTGATTTTAAATAATTTGTGTATTCATATTGTGTATATTAAATCTTTCAGAGCAAAGGATATCCAAACACCTGTTCATCTTAACATCGGCTGGGGCGACACAGTTTAATGTGTCTTCCATTGCATTAATATATGGCTCATTCATTTTCTAGACAAGTGCAAGTTTTTTAGTCCAGAGGGGCAGTTTGCCCAGAAGGACTATTAATTTCATTTTGGTATTTTGCACTTATTCATTAAAAGTGTTGTTTCACTTTTCAAATCATTGCCACCAAAAATTATTGCCTTGTCTTATATTTAAAGAAATTAAATAATGAAGAATCTGCTTAAATGTATGTAAGTTTCTCATACTGGGATAAAACCACAGTACCTAGAACCATCAAATTTTGAATATTAAACCTTTCCACCTGAATATGGGCATCTGGAAACCCGAATTTGAAATTTGTTTTATTATCGATTTCACATTTTGTAAAACTTTAACGAATTTTTGATTAACAAACTCAAAATTTCAAAGCAAGCAATGACAACACTGAACGTGGGAGGGGAAGGAAGAGAAAATATTTTTATCTCCACCGTATGAGACTGTATCAGAAGTTCTAAAGATATGCTCATTTTTAAATTATTTTGCAATATTCCTCTTGAACTGAATTTTATGGTTTAAGTGCGAAGAACAAATCTAATAAATAAAGGTAACACACAAAAAGTTAAAAAAACGCCCCTTTGGGAGTAATTTAAAATATGAAAGCTTTCAGATTCTTTTTTAGCCCAAACGAGCGTTAGCTCAGAAGGGCTATTAATTTCATTTTGGCATTTTGCATCGATTCACCATAGATATCCATATCACTTTTCAAAATGTTGTCACCAGATATTATTGCCGTTTGTATTTAGAGAAATTAAATAATGAAGATTCTGCATAAATGTATGTATTTGGAAATCTATTTGTATCTGGAAGCCTGAATTTGAAATTTGTTTTATTATCGATTGCATATTTTGTAAAACTTTAACTAATTTTTTATTAACAAACTCAAGGATTTCAAAGCGAGCAATGGCAATGTTGTACAGAAAAAACATTTTTATCTCCAGCAGGCGAGACTGTGTATCAAAAATTCTAAAAAATAAGCTCATTTTAAAATTATTTTGTGATGCTGCTTTTGAACTGAATTTTATGGTTTAAGTGGAAAGAACATGATATTTGATAAATAATGGTAACATACAAAATGTTAAAAAAAATGCCCCTTTGGACATAATTTAAAATCTGAAACCTTTCTTTTTTCTTTTCTTTTCTTTTTTAATGTTTCTGAATACCTGAATGGACTTTTCCCTGTCCTTTATTTAGCTTTAGCGGTTTCATTGTTGCTGTTCTGCATCATATTCTTACTGCTACAGACATCAGGGTATCTAATATAAAAGTAATTATTTTAGTTAAGTTGGCATTTCTTAATTTTCTAACAGTTTGCTTCTTGGAGGGGGAGGAACTTCTTTTAAATAAAAATTCATAAAACTGGGCATTTCATGTGTTTAGGAGAAACAGATTCTAAGATCAATTAATAGTAAGAATTAATGGTTTCACATTTATACTTTTTTGTTTTAGATGCCTAAAACGGATTGCACCATTGTGCACCACTGTTTATTTTTTAATGCGTCTAAATATACTAGCAAGCAAAGAACATTTAATCCACCTTTGTTATCTAAATTTAATTATGTTTGTTATAAATTTCCATTCTTTGGTAGGATTGAAGATTGGAATGACGTTGACAAAGTGGATGGTGTGATTGTGGTATATGACATCACAAATTTAAATTCTTTTAAAATAATTCCAGAATGGATCACACAAATTAAGGTAAGTCACATAAACACACTTGTCTGCATAAACTTTAATGTAACTTTTAATTTGTAACTAGAAAGGAGCTTTGACAGTAATGTAGAAGTACAGTATTGCACAACTTTGAAATGCTGATCTTTGTACAGTCGTTAGATTCATAAAAGAGTAAATCACAAGTGATACATTCATATCACTTTCAATTTTTTTAATATATTTAAATATGGGCAATCCGGTGACCAACTAGTACTCACTCTAAAAACAGAACGAACGTGCTGGTCTCAGAGCCGTGCCTGCACTTTACAATATTCGGGTTTCTGTGCAGCAAATCATGTTCTGACACTTGCTCATTTATGAAAGGAAGGTCATCCACATGGCAGAGGTTGTGATTACTTCCTGCATGACAAGACGGTGCCACTAGACAATGATAAAACATTTTTTGAAGTTATAGCGACTTTGTTTGTCATAAATGACATCGAGTCTAAAATTGAGAACATGCATGTATAGTTTGATTGCTGGAGCATCTGTCATGGCTATCCTCGCATCCTAGCAAAGCAGCAATGAATATCAACCTTTGCTAATGGGGTTATCTTTCAGCAAGCATCACCAGCTATGACTTTAACAGCAGTGTTCAACCACAATTCATTCTTTCTCGCAAATGACAGTGTTACTAGAAAAGCAAGGGAACACAGCAACAGCATTGTTCTTTCCCTGGCTTTCCCTTGCTTGATTAGTGAAACTCTTTAATCGATCTTTCTCATAGTAAAGGTGAAAACTGCACCGCTGAGGTGTCCATTATGTTGAGGTTTGCAAGTGATCATGAAAATCAAAACAAGATCTCCTGGGTTGAAACCTTACACTCGTATTTTTACCTCTGAACCAGAAGTGCACTCATATCTTTGAAGCTAATACATCGGAGCCTTCCGTTAGCAGAAATCATGGGATCAAGGTTTTTATTTAAATAGGAATGCATCAGTTTGCTTCCTCATGGACGATACTCCTATTTCCACAGGAATGTCAATTAATGAGGAATATTTTTAGAAGTGGAGTATTCATTAATGGAGAATCGACTGGATGTTAATCTGTTTTTCAGTGTGAAGCTGCCTAGCCACTTCATTTATTATACTAATGCTGATGCATTGATATAATTTTTATTTCTATTCTAGAATATATTCAGTGGCCTGTAACACATACTTAAAGAAATGAAGAATTTAACAAACCAACATAATGTTATTTAATCATATATACGTTGTGAGATTTATTTAATTTACTTAACAGTTATTTTATGTTTGGAATCTTTACTGTCACTTCAGTCTTTCCGTTTTCCCACCAGAATGCAAATTAGCTCGCTTCTATTTAGGTGAGGGTTTGAGATTGTCAAGTCAGAGCGTGTTCTGACTTGCCATTTAAAGGCCATATTACTAGTTTTGCTATTCTAGATAAGAGTTCCTGTGTTTGGCATTCCTACTAGCTGATAGTTAAATTCATGCCAGTGATTTCCAAGCCAACTTCGTAATTAAATTACTCTGTATAGCCTTTCGTTATTAGTATTTAAATTAGATTTTCTTTTCAATTTTTACTTTCAAGTTCTCACCATATATGGTTATATATATATATATATATATATATATGGCGGGGACTAGCCATTTTTAAGGCTTTTGTCACTAGAAAGACCGGAAGCACTGGTCATTTTATTATGAAAGAACCTAACAGGCAGCCACCATTATTACCTCCTATGAAATGACATGCAATTTATATCTGTGCCTTCTCCGGGATTTGAACCCGGGCCCTTCGGTATCTCAGCAGACTCCTCTGACCACTATAACATTTGGGCAGCCCTCACCATAAATGTTGGCAGATTTGTAAGTACCAGGAGTATCTTCTGTTCATCTGTTTGAGTTTAAAATAAAAGGGTCTTTTACACCCTTCTCAAGTTTCTAAAGTCGCTTAAAGTCTACAAAAAGGTTAAGTAACAATTTATATCAGTAAAAGACATTAAACCTTATAAAATAAGAAAAATTAATTTATTTTATTGTTTGTTTATTCAACTTGTATAATATCTGTGCATACTGAATTAAAAATATAAATTAAATACATTAGCAGAATATCTACACGCTGCTTATAAAAATTTTATTATTGCTTTTTCTTTTTCTTTGTACACAGAAATTCGTCCCAGATGATGTTTTATTTCTCATATTAGGAAGTCACCAAGATCTATACTCTTCCAGGCAAGTCAGTTTAAATGATGGCTTGCGAACAGCTAAGGTAAGAATATTTTTCGTTTATTTTCCTCTAAGTATTTTATTATTATTATTAGCATCTAATTCCCTTATTCTTGGAAAAATCTCTGTGTGCTCAACACCTATGTAATCTATCTTAAACTATTAAATCGCGCATTGCTAAATTATTACATATTGTATTTTTATATTTATTTAGTTTGCTTTATTTATTTATTTTTGTATGCATTATCTTTATTGCAACATATTTAAATGCTACAACTGATGTGTAGGTCATTCAAAATATGGCAAGATATTTTTTGCTTAGTGCAGCTATGTAATTTATGAATGCAGCTATAATTATATGACATTATACAAAGTAAAAGATTGCAGTTCTAAAACTACATGGTAAAATTAAATAAAATTTATATTAATTAGATCAAAAATAAAGAGAATTTTATGTACATTTTTTATGCATACATTTGCTGATTATGGAACTATAGAATCGGGCTTTAAATGCAGTAATGTCAGAATTTGTAGATTTAATCAGAAGATTGATTACTAGTGTTAATTCCTGCAGTGACATGAAAACTTTATCTTTAATATTACCATATATGAAATAATCACAAGAATAAAATCCAGCCTATATACAGGCCATTTGATGCTTTTTCAGTGATTTAAGTATATGAATTTAAATCAGTTGGGACCTTAATAATGTACAGTTCGCAACACTTGAACTCAGCATTTTCCCTCATGGAAAGTTCCCACGCATTTAGTTGTATGTGTGTGTTGTTATGCATCGACTACCTATAGCCGACCACCCTGCAAATGTAAACCTCCGGGTGATGTTCCAAGTTGAAGCCTGGGAATTCTCAAGGAAATTTTCGCAGGACTTTCATTATTATTATACCTGAAAACAATCAGAGTGCACTCACCATTGATTGCCTTGAAAATTTTGGGTAAATTAGAATTCAGGAAGTCTTTTCAACATGCCCAAAATAACCTGAGCAAAATAAAGTGTACAGCTCCAAAGTCTGTTTGTTAACTTAACGAAAAAGGCGAGAGATTTCATCTCTTGTGTTATCCAGCTGTACTAAGAGTATATTTTTTTCTGCTCGCTCTTTCAAAAGCATAACTGTCACTCTGATAACAGACCCACAATCAGCCTAGAGAATCTTATGTTCACTTTGTCAAGAGCAGCTTCCTGCACTTTTCCAAAGTAACCACCAGTAGCTGGCTATCTGCTACTGAGACAGCACCTTGCTCAGAATGGCCAGAAGGAGTTTTTAAGAGTGCTGCTGTTACTAGACTTCCCATGAAATCTCTTGGGAAACATTAGCGTCCGACTAATAAACAGGAACTTTCACAAGGAATCATCTGTTCCCCCCCTAACATGAACCAATGAACACCTTATCTAGTAAACTAATTGGATATAACCTAGCCCCATTTGTTCTTGATGCTGTAACTCATTGCAGTATCAAGAACAAACACTGCTATCAAATTTTACCAAAAAATAACCAAAGTACATCGGTTATATAAAAATACAGTATCAAATGAAAAATTATTGAAGTGGCATAAAGAAATAGCAGACTTATATAATAGTATACTAAATACATACTTATATAATACTTAATATACTTAAGTCAACTAATTTTTATGTATACTATTTGCATGGAATTCAATATAATGAATATATGGAATTCAATAAGTGCTATATATGATAAAATCATGCAGTCAAGAACTATAACTGTAAAATATTTCCAGAAATAGCATTGGAAAGTGTGAAAATTTAATTTTAGAGATACGTATATCAATAAAACTGGAAGGGAAACAATGTTTACAATCAGAAATGTCTTGTTTACAAATCATGCTATTTCAATAATTCCGGATGCTAAAGCAGCTACAAGCTTAGATCAAATTATCAAAAATGATTTGATAAGAAAATGAAATTTTTGCAAAATATCTTTCCCATAATAGAAATTAAAGAAGTGTTAAATGTTTCAGTCTCATAACTAAAATAGAAATACAAAAATTGAACAAAATATTCTACAATTTTTCAATTTTCTATTTAATTAAAAATGAATGCATTGAATTTAAGTAATTTAAAAGCTATAACTTATAACAAAGCATTCAAATGTTAAAAATGAAGCAAAAGTTCAATCAAATATTTAAATGCTATAAATGATACAGAAATCAATCAGAAATATCTTGTTTACAAATGCCCTTTCAATAATTGCAGACACTAAAGCAGCTACAAGCTTAGATCGTTTAACGCATCGTCTGGTTTGGTTTATTTGATTACGGCAAAGTACTCAAGTGCTATCTGCCTAAGGGAAGGATGCCTGCGTGAAGAACTTTTCAATCAACTCGTCAGTGGTTGTGAAATTAAGCAATTCTCTCATCCCAAATATGGGCAATATTTATCAGTCGTAAATTTGAAATGCAAGCTTGTTCGTCTGCTCCCACTGCAATACATGACTGGAATGCAAGCTGAGCTCATTCAGGACCATCAGAAAGCTGAAAATAATTCATGAATGTTGTAGTTTAATTCAATCATATCTGAATTTTATGGCAGTATTAAAATATTTTTAATGTTACTATTCACTGTTGCTAGTGGCAAATGTAACAAACTTAAAATAATAAAAAATTGTTTGAGAATTGTTTGTTGTTAATTGGTGAAGAAAAACTTTCAAATATGGCTATTCAGTCTATATAGAAAATGAATTAAGTGATCAAGTAGATTTTGAAAAATGTTCTTTGTTAAAAGCAAGAATAATTGGATTATTACAAGTGCATGAAAATTAGTACAGTACCTTTTAGAATAGTTAGTTAGTTGCATTATTACTATTATTTCAGTGCTATATGTAATTTCACAAAAAGGAAATTTTCATTTAAAAACTGTAATTTTATATGTATCATTTTCTGAATGTATAAAGCTATGATTTTAAATGTTATTGTAAAATTTACAACATTGATTTAAAAATTTTTTCTTTAATATACATAAAAATGTACAGATATAGTTAACTTTTATTGTGTGTATGTGTCCGTGTATTATATATTTCCTCTTCCTTTGTTTTAGCACCAAAATTGCTATTAGTCTCGAAACTCAATTTTTGCCCTTATCACTTTTGTGTCGAATAACTTTTCAAATAGTTGCCACCAAATGTAATTGCAATCTACTATTTAAAAAACATCAAACAATGAAGAATGTATATATGTTTCTTGCATCGTGGGAAAAAAATAAAACCTAGAACTACCGAATTTTTAATATACGTAATCCTCCACCATAACATAGGCCCTTCAAAGGCCAAATGTTTTATTTCATATTTTGTACAAATTTTATATATTTTCATCTAATAAACTCATAATCTGAAAGCAAGAACTGGCAACATCATTCAAAGTAAAATATTTTTATATCCAGCTCACTAGACTGTTACCATTTGGCAAAATGTAAGATATTTGCAAGAAAAATGCACTTATTAGAAATATTAAATGTTTTGAATTCTAAATATATGCTTTTTTAGAATATTTTGCTCTTGAATTTTATGTGGCACAAATGTGAAAAGTGTGTTGCTTAATAAAAAACTAAAAAGAAAAAAAAATTAGTTAGCAAGAATGAGTGCAAAAACAGAAGAGCATTTAAAAACCTTAACAAATTCCCTGGTGCAACATTAAAATGTGAATACTTTTAGATTTTCATTTTTTAAATTTATTTTTCTTCATTTACTTATTTATTTTTTTTATCAAATGTTGAACTCCATTGTGTATAAGAGCATGTATTTACTTAATTTGCCTCAAGTGAAAAAATATGTAAGCATGACTCTGCTTCTCTGGTTCATTTTTACTTTTAGAAATAAAATTCGAGGTACTTTACTGTTACTGGATTTCAGTTGCCAAATGTGAATGCCTGTTTATGAAGTGTAATGAGTAGCTGTTCTATGATGTCACCGTGAATAAGCAGAAAGAAGAACATCAATTTAGCAGTTTTCTCAGTTCAGTTTTCAATTGCTTAAGTGGATGACTTTGCAACTGTCACATATAAACACCTACGAGTTAAATATAAATATAACTTTATTGGTCTTGATGTGGGATGTCATAAACAGAATGATGAAATAAAGAACGTGGCAGTAGCCATCCCCATCTGAATTCCTACCTCATCAAATTCATATGGTGGTATAAAATGATGCAAATGCCAGTGTTAAATTAGATTGGCAGTTGTATTCTTTCCGTTTAATGTGAAATAAATTCAAAAAATCTGTTTTGTATTTTTGCCTTTGTCTTAATATTTTCTTTTATTTCAGATGTAATAAAATATTCATTCTTTTTACAGAGCTTTAAACTCACAGCATCTTTAATATAGCTCTCATGTCTCTCTTTTATATTTTTCACTAATTTCATGATTAGAGCCAGATTAAGACTTTTAGAGGTCCTAAGCACTTAAAAGATATTGGTGCCCTACGTACATTTGTAGAAAGTAAAACGTCAATTTTTTCCTAATTCTTTCTCTCAGACTTGTGGTTTGCCCCATACATTCCATTGTAGAACTGGCTATTAGAAATTTTTGCAGCTTTTCTTTCCTTGAGTACCTTTTTGTGATGCCTCCTTTCCTGGATGTGCTCTAAGTATCTGCTTATTTTGGTTAATAGTTAATCCAGCCCTGTTAGTGAATCATTTTATTTTCACTTTTGAGCTCTCCAGTATGAAACACCAAATAGACTTTATTGTTTTCACTTCTTTCCATCCACAATAGTTGAGCCATCACATCCAAATTGTTTTTACATATGACCAGTGCAAATCTATAATTATATGTGCTTTCAAGTCACTAAATACAGATCTGGTATCATTATCTTTTCATATAAATGACCTTTACAGTTCATAAATAAGTAAGCGCCTTAAAGTGATAAAAAAATGCATTATGATTATTGTTTTCATTTTATTCATTTTTTACCCAGCCTTTTAATAATTATCTGTAACCTTTTGCAGGAATTTGATGCCTTATTTTATGAAGTTAGTGCAAAAGCAGGAGACGGAATTAAGGAAGCAATGGATACGTTTATGAGGTTCTATTTACATTTAATATTTAAATAAAATCGCTTTTAGGAATTTTTGTTTATAACAAGAAATAATATATGCGACTTTTTCCCCCCTCCCAGAAAAAGCAGGTCATTACATGTATGCTCTTCCAGCAACTGTTACCACCCTCTACACTTTCAATATACCTTCATTTCTAAATCTTTTCTTACGTTTGGACCTTCAAGCAGATTGCAGAATGATGCATTCAAAGCATCCATGAGTTCACATATTTGCTGGGACTAAATCATGCAAGAGGCAGTACTGCTATCTTGCCCATATAAGCAAAAATAATTTAAATCAGGGATGGTGAACCTTTTTTAATTAGTGTGCCAGTTAAATTATGGTTTGTTATGTGCCACTTGTTATATATTTTCTTTTAAAAATCGTCATTAAACCCCTGTTATGATTTCACCATCAAATTATTATGTTTAGTTATTAGCTTGCATCAAATGTAAACTGAATAAACAGTATTTAAAAATATTTCAGTTTAATATTAAGATAATGTAAAGTGTCCAAAAGTGAATACCCTTTATTGTAAGTGAAAACATACTTCACTTAATACACTTTTCAAAATATATTCAACAAAACTACATGCATTTAATCCCATTTAGTGTGACACCTGTGCTTAACCTTATTTAGCCATGTCATTTATATTTGGTTCACAACTTGTCTCTTTCCTTGTTTGACACACAAGATCTAAACCAAAGGTTTCTTATTGTCAATTTTATAGAATTTATTGACGAAAACATTTGCTCACAAGCGTATGTGGACCCAAATATTCTAAGCAGTTCCACTGCAGATTTTTTCATGGCCGAAACATTTTGCGGGGGAGATTATGCCATTGTTGAAGGATTGCGTTTTCTGACTTTTGGATTCAATATTTGGAATCTGCATGCTCCACTTCTTCTAATGCTACAAATTTGACAAATTTTTTCACCCACATAGAATTTTTCTGAAATTCTGTCAATTCCATTTCTAAATTGTCAGTATCCAAAGACTCCCTCCCCCCCAAAAAAAGTCCCATTTTATCAAAGTGAGGTCTTAAAAATAAACTGTAATGTTTTCTCTTAATTCTGAAATTGAGAAAATCGTGCTGAAATTATTTACTCTGAATTTTCTAAAATAATATCCATATAGCTCTGAAATATATTTTCTCCATCTTCAGAAGATGATTTCTTTGCTTCAATATCTTTAAAGAATGCATCAAGTTTGCACTCGAAGGATCTTACGATCTCGAACAATATTTGCAGTTTGGCCTTTTCCTTGCAATTCCTTATTTACGTCATTATATATAATACTGTAAGGTAGAAAAAACATTAGATCATACAGCCAAATAGGATTCATGACTTCTGGAAATTCTTGCTCCTTTTGTTTTATAAAAAATGTAGAATTTCATCCAAAAGCTTGACAGATCTATTAAGAACTTGTCCTAGACTTAGCTTGCAAACATTATTGTACATAAAAAGTCCACTATATTGAGATTCTATGCTTAAACAAGTAATAAATAAAATAGAATAAATAGATGCTTTATCTGCACCCACTTCCTTTAAAGAACCAGAACTCTCTCACAACATCATTAAAAATGTTTAATATATAAAATTATTCTTTGCCTGCTTGGTATAGTATGAGAACCACTGCTCTAATGTAATGGTTTTATGTGATATTTATTTAAAAATTTAGTTTTTGTATGGCATAGATATAGTATTTTATCTTGTCACTTTTTCAAATTGTTATATTTAGAAAATCAAATTGTCTGAATCAATAAAGGAGATGATTGGGCTCATAGCTGCTCTCATAGGAGGCTCATTAGCCTCTTGCGCTGTTGCGATCTTAGGGGTGGTTTCACTTTGGCTGACCATAGCATGCCTGCTTAATGTGTTGATATGTCTTACTTGTTGATTGGATTTATGGATAACTTTCCATTAGATCTATTCCTTTATTGTTTTATGAAATGTATCGCAGTCAGTGACTGTTTTGATTTTTGTCCCCAAGAGGTAACTTCGAAATTTCTTTTAAAGCTTCGACTATCGCTAGGACTTCAGCTTTAAAAGAATCTGCACAAAGTATCAGTTTGCCTGAAAAAAACAAAGTTATTGTAATGTTCTTTTGAATCTTTAACACGTAGCGAAAATAAAAATAACCTTTGAACTAATGAAGCATTTTGAAAATGTAAAACCAGTACCAGAGTCAACTACATTACCTTACTTTGAATTTTATCATTACAAAACTTGTCGCTAAATGGTTTAGCTATTTTCGAATAACCAAGTACAAATTTTCCAAAATATTATGTGAGACCTAGGAAGCTTTTCGTTTGCTTGACATTCTTAAGTTGAGGAAGATTTTAAACTGCATATATCTTATTTGGAGATGCATGAATTGTACCTTTTCCAATTATATAACCAAGAAATTCGATTTTTCTTCTTAATAATTGACATTTTTTAAAATTAATTTCTGGTCCATACTCTAAAGTTCGTTTTAAAACTCATTTAAGTTTTTCTAAATCCTCTCTTTCATCATGGGAAGATATGATAAATTCATCCATGTAAATTACAACTGTATTAGCTCTTACTAATTGCCTGAATACATTATAGAAAAATCTTAAAAATACACGAGGCCTTGTGGTCAAACCAAATGGAGGCCAGTAACTGTAGCAACTCTCTTTACATAAAGGGTTTTATATAAGGCTACAGTTAAACAAACAGGGCTATTATTATACAAAACCTTATATAAAGTGCAAAAGAATTTGTAGAGCTATCTAGTGGTTCAAACCTAAAACTAGAATTTTCACAAAAATCCTTGATGAATTCTGGATCGGAGTTAGAACTAGATTTCTCATGATTTCTGAAATGACATTAAATGCCCTTCTCTTCACATATTTTAATCAAACTACTCTTTCAGCTGTAACACTAATTAAAACCAAATGTCATTCAATGATAAAACATGTTAAGATGCTTTATGCCCAGCAGTGTCAAAGATCACACCAACATTTAATTTGTTATGCAGCAGAAAACAAACACATCTATCTGATTAGAATTTTCTTTAATTTTTTTTTTGCTTAAAATTCTTCTTTTTTATATGTATGTTGTTTACCAAAAAAGTAAATTATTTATGGGAGGATATATATTTTTATATCTTTATTTTACATTTAATATCTGGGGCGGTGAAAAAAATCTCATTGGGTCACGATGAGAAAAAGTTTAAGAAGCCCTGCTATAGAGCATGTCTGGGGGGGAACCTCTTGGGACGTCAATATAATCTTGCCATCCTCCTCCGAGAATCATTCCGGAGTTGAATACTGCCTTGTTGCAGCAGGAGTGGGATTGACTACCACTACAGGGACTCCTCAAATACCTGTCCAGTATGCCGTCATGATGCATGACCTGACTGACTGTGAAAGGGGACTCCGGAATCCCATCTTAGACTCAACTTTCAGTTCAATATCACAACCTGGATTTTGGACATCCCTGCACTATGAGCTTTACTGATAATCATGCATACATAAAATGACTTTTGAATGGTACACTGTGAAAAAACAAATGGGACAGTTCTATATTTCCCATTCTACTGGGCCGATTGACGAAGTTCAAATTGTGTTTTTTATGTCTCGGAAGCGGGACTTAGGATATGTATTAGATTTATATACAGCATTGTTCTAATATAGGTATTTTGCCACAAAATCTGTTTTGAAACAACATACCATTTTTTTTCCATATTTCGATTCTATGACTCAAATTATGCCTAAATATTAAATTTTGTAAAATTTGGTGCGAAATTTATTGAGAAATTAAAAAATTTAACTTGTTGCTTTTTTACAGTTTGAGCCCAAAATAATTCACTTGGCGAACTCCTTAATAGATGGCAACCTATTTTACTGTCCCTTCTATTGTGGATGAATGGAAAAAAAGTCACATCATTCTTACCTTTTTACATTGTGGACGAGCGGGAAAAAACTCACATTGTTCTTATTTTCAAATAATTTTAACAAAGTGCATAAACCACATATCCACTATTGTCACTTTCAACAAATTTCAAAATATATAAATTCATGTATATCTTCTGAATTTTTTAATAAAAAGCTCTAATTTTTTTCAGGTATGCTTGGAAATGCATCTTACTTTAAGACAATTTTATAGGTTATAATTCA
The DNA here is from genome assembly GCA_000611955.2 of Stegodyphus mimosarum. NCBI lineage: Eukaryota > Metazoa > Arthropoda > Arachnida > Araneae > Eresidae > Stegodyphus > Stegodyphus mimosarum. The sequence continues at coordinate 96,603 of KK112025.1, read as the reverse complement.
AAATTTGTTTTAGAAAAATTTATAAAAATTATTTAAAAATACAAATTTTAAAAATAAATAATAATAAATGGGTGAATTTTATATGGAATGAACCTAAATTTCGAACTGTATAGGAAGGAATCAAATAAATTTAGAAAAAAAAAGAGAGATTAATAAATATATACCAAATTCAATTAACATTGAGGAGCTAACATTTTGAGAGCCAATTTTTTAGAAACTACTCATGCGATTTTTACAAAACTTGACAGTTTGGCATAATTTGAGTTGTAAAATCGAAATATGGAAAAAACTTGGCATGTCATTTCAGAAAAAGTTCGATTTATTGTCAAAATACCTATATTAGAACAATGCTAATGTATAAATCTAATACATATCCTAAGTCGCGCTTTCGAAACAAGAAAAACGCAATTTGAATTTCGTCAATCGACCCAGTACAACAGCAGCTATAGAACTGCCCCCCTTTTTATGGAGTATACATCTCTTTCTCTGTTATAAATGTATATTCATATCAATTTTTCAGAAATTCAACATAATGTACAAATTCTCTTAATTTTGCACATGAGTATGTATATACAGTATATGTACACACATACATGAGAATTTCTGCAGGAGTTTAAAAACCTTCTGGTGCGACTTTAAACACTGAATACTTTCAGATCATTCTCCCCCCCCCTTAAGTATTTTTTCAAATGATATAAAATGGTTAACTGCTGACTCGCAGCATTTGTATTTTTAAGCTGTGATACATTTTTGAGGATTAAGAAACTGATCTTTTTTGTAAAATAATTGAGGGAAATATAAAGCAAACATGCATTACATTATTATTATATTGTACATACATATCACTTTTAAAGTCGCATTATGCTATGAAAGAAAAAATAATTTTTTGGTTTGTCATATTTTTTAAGAAACCAAATATTTTATGCTGGTTTTAACACATCAGTAAGTAAATTAATGATATTGAGCATTCAGGATGTTAGTTTAATGATTCTATAAAGTTGAACTTGGCTTGCCCTTTTCTTTGTGATTATCTGTTTAATTTCTCTATTTGATATCACGTATTTCCCACCGAAAAATTTCATGAAGATACTCGGAGACATTAAAAACTACTGAAAAATTTCAACAAAATCTGCATGAAGTTCATTAGTAGTAAATGTCTGTTGCTTAAAACATGGTCATTTAACTTTATTTCAGTAGTGATGATTTTTTGGCTGTCATTTATCTTATTTCTGTGAATTAATTCCATTATTTACTCCTACAAAGTTTAGCGGTTTTGTTGATAGATTTTCATTAGGTTAATGGTTTCTTTGCTTTTAAAATTAAACAATATAATGGATTTAGAAGTCGGTGATCACCATATTTTAGAAAACTGTGAGGCTTGCAACAAAGTAACTGAAATGACAATTGAAGAAAATTGAGGATTTGGTCTTGATAACCTGCCTCTAGATAGATGTACTTTAAAAATCACTTAGTATAATACTAAGAACTGAAAACTAATTTATGATATTTTATTCAAATCTTTCTATATTCTTAAATCAGATTTATTTCAGAGCAGTATTGTTTCGTAAAAATGGTATTGAGCTGGCTGTTGAAGTTGACGTCAAAAGTGAAGAATTAGGAAAGGTAGGGTTTTCAACATAATCTACTTGAAAATATATTACTTATTAGATTTTTTGGAGTAGAATTTTATAATGTAATAGTTAAGTGTACTTTTCCACTGTTTTCACAGATCTTTATTTTCACAGCAACTTCAAACTACTCAGAGTATGACCTCGGAGCAAGAATCATCTGCTTCTCAAAGCACCATCAATTGAATAAATTACACCCACACAAGTTGTAGCAGATCTTTAGAAGAAACAAAATGCTGTGGAAAAATTTCACCTTTTATGGAAACTAAAAATTCAATGGAAGAAAATGAATCAGAAAGAAACATAAAAAATTATGGAAGGCTGGAATCTGCACAAAGTATCAGTTTGCCTGAAAAAACAGAATTATTGCAATGTTCCTCTGAATCTTTAACACGTGGCAAAAATAAAAATACCTTTGGACTAACGAAGCATTCTGAAGGAGTAAAACCAGTACCAGAGTCAACTACATTACTTCACTTTGAATCATCCGAAGCAAAAGTAACTGTGTTTCCGCATGCTTTTAAAGTGGTTTTCGTTGGAGATAGTGCGGTAGGAAAAAGTAGCATTCTTCAACGAATTTTAGAAAATAATTATAAAGAAATATATAGACCTACATGTAAGTAGAGATATGAAATATTTTTACATAAAACTTTTACTTGCCTGTCAATATCTATTAAGTTTTCTTCTCATATTACACTGATCAAGCGAAAGAGGAATAAGACTGCCAAAATGTTGAAACTTTATTTAAATTAAATTTTACTGGCATTACTTTCGGAGTACTTATCTGAATTTGCACACCAATTCTAGTACATGTGCCAAGACTGGAATAGTCAGTGGATGTCTTTTAAATGAAGTATATTTAGACTGGGGCTTGAAATCGTTAGTGCATTGTAATCATCTGCCTGTCAATTTGGATTTTATCCTGACAGATATATATATAAAAAAAATCTCTAGCAGTTAAATATAACACAATAGAAGATGAATAAACTAATTCTAGTTCAGAGTTAAAATATTTTCTGACAAATGTCTGCATTTTGCTTTTTAGAACACTATATAAAAATGCCTTGCCTAGAAACGAAGATGAGAACTTTTCGTGCAGAATTTGCTTCCATATCCAAAAATTTATCACCATTAGTTATATTGCATTCTTACCTCTTCTACTCCATCGACCTTGAAAAATCTGGGGTAGACCACTGTGAGATTTCTTCCTTCATTCAAAGTCTTATTTCTCTTGACTAAAACTCTTGTACCATATGGAAAATGTAGAAAAATTTCAAGTTAAATCCTAGAGGTTACTTCCAGTAATGCAAAAGATGGGTTTCATCATACATGCAGCAAGGAACTAATTTTAGGTGGGTTTCATGCATACATGTAACAAGGAACTAATATTTCAGTGATGATGACTATTTTTATTTAGATAAATTTTCAAAGTTTGGCATTATATTTTTGAGTTTATTAGTTTAGAATTTGAAACATGTGTAGGTAGACTCATAAGTTTCTAGCCTGATAAACAATAAAGAAAATTTTAATGTTTTTTTCACATTATTTTCACATCATTTAGTGAACAACTCTGTGCCCTTCATGAAAAAGTAATGTTAAGGTTTGTCCTCAAAATGTTCCACAACTGCTCTTTTCACACCATCTTCACCATTAAATCTTTATCCACAAAGGTCAGATTACAGTTTTGAGAATAGATAATAATCATCTGAGCTAAATCTAGGCTGCAAAGTGGCTAATCAAGCTCCTTAAAGTTACATTTCTGTTTTTTAATTTTATTGATACGTTGCTGTTTTTTAATTCCTAAAAGAAATTGGGTGCATGTCTTGCAAGCAATTTGTTCATGTGAAGATGTTCATGTTGAATGTTTAAAAAGTTATTTTAGATAGAGCCAGTCTTGATACTTGCTCATAATCTGTTATCACTCAATATTTTCTGATGTCAGTACCTCCACTGGTCAACCTTCTGAAGATTCTTCATTTACAAAACTTCAGCCCATGGGAAACTGTTTTACCTCCTCTTTCACTGTAGAGTGGGAAGGAAGTGAATCAACATGTGCGTCATCCAAAGGTTGCTTTTATCTCTTAGAGATGAAGATCTTTTTTAGTCTTTCTTTAAAATTTGATTACAGAATGATAGTCACTTTTAAACATTTCAAGACAAAGTAGCACATATTTCATTCTGTAGACAGTGAAAAATGGACACATTATGATTTCTGTAATAAAACTTAAGATTTGCTCATTTAATATTTCCAGTATATGTCTACAAGAGGAATTGCCAAACATTGTTTTATCTGTGAGGCTTCGTACTTATGTATCTACCTGCACGTATTTTTTATGATAATAAAAGTTTTTCAGTGAAGAGATTATATAAGATCATTTAAGCACTTTTCATTCGAAGCATAGGTTTCTGTTTGAATTTTGTCCTACTTGTATTTTATGATATTAGATAGCATATTAGTGTTGATGACAAAATATTTTGTAATTCTGACTAGCGCGCTATGTATATCATAGAATAGAAGCTTGAAGCATATTTTTCCTATGACGTTTATTAACATCATTTCATCTGATGAATGAAATAGTGCCTTGTCATTTACAAAGAGTATTAGTGGTGTTCCTGCTTCATTAGTTTGCAGTTTGTGTTCTGCAGGCTCTGTTTCAATGTATTTGCAATCAATATAACCAAAAGTCATGAGATTAGCATTCATTAAGTTATGCTTGAGTAGAGTATTGTAATCTCAATGAATAGATAACTCTCAGTTAAATACATGCTAGTACAATATATCTAAATTAAAGTTCTCAGAAACAAAAGTAGTTAAAAAATGTAAAGGAAATTTAAATACAGTTTTAGATGCCTTTTGTATTCTTTGCATTAAAGTTAAAAATGACAAAAGTAGTCCAAAAATAGTTAACTTTTAAAATGATTGTATTTTAGTGAATTATATTATTTGATGCTACAATTAACAAGGAAATGTGTGAATTTGATTTTTTGTTAAAGAAACTTTTAATATGTAATTTTTTTAATTGCATTTATTTCCAACAGACATTATATTGTCTTGAAATTTAGAATATATGGTTCTACTTTTAAACTACCACTGACGAAATTCAGCATTGTGGTTACAGGTTGCAAAACAACTATATTCCTTTGAGGTCTCGTGTTTTATTTCAAAAATCCTAGTTATAGAACAAACTTAATGCTTCACTCCGAGACTTTGAAGGAAACTATGGAAGTTATTAGATGTTTTTTTCATTTGCAAAGTTTTTACTACTTTTTTATCTTAAAATTTTTAGAGGTTATCAACACCCTCATATATATTGCATCATGAACTTATGTAAGTCCTTGTAATACCTAGTAGTAATAGTAAACATTATGGCATAGTAGTTATTAAAGATACTCTCCATTCTTCTCATATAAGGTATTTCTGAAAATTCTGTTTTGGAATTAATAGCGAGTATTACAATTTCATAACTGTATCTATCATTCTTGAAGAGGGAAAGTGTCAAACCTTAAGTATATTTCTTTCAGCTGTAGAATTACATGAGAAGGAAATAGATGTAGAAGACGAGAAAATAAAGTTGAAACTCTGGGATACGGCTGGAAACGTAAAGTAAGTTATTTAAAAGACAAAGTGTCTTTTTATCTTAAATTTGTGATCCTTATGGAATTGTGAAACGTATGATTTTATGATCTTTTTGTTTGATTCTATTTGTCTTCCTCTGAAACGCAGGTTGCAACGTGCAATATTGCCTTATGTTTGTAATACAGATGCAGTTTTAATAGTGTATAGTGTTATGGAAAAAGATTCCATTGAGAATGTAAAAAATTGGATTGACAGTGTTAAGGTATGCATTGTAAATTTTTTATATTGCAATGTAATTTATTTCCACTGCACAATTTAGTAGTAGTAGTAGGCCAGTTTTATTCTAGGATTTAAAAGCAGTGTGTTAGAAATGTTAGATATTTTTCCTTTTTTATGCTGCAAAAACAAATGCGGCTAATTATAATTTTATTGATATTATATTCGGTAGCATAGTTATTGTGAGAAATTAAAGGTATTTCTTTCATGTGCCTCTGTAATGTAGTGGTCAACTTATAGTTCTGCAAATTAAACAAGGAGAGTGTAACTGTTTGGAACAATATATTTTGATCAAAATATTCAAAAATGATTTATAAATTCTTGTATTCTGAGATGCTGGGACATATATTGCTTAATATTTGTGATGTATAAAGTGTCGATGACATGATGGTTAGCAATAATTTATAATATTTCAGTAATGTGTTATGCAAAGAAGGAACCAACTATTTGGTGATTAGTTTCCCTAGGTACCATAGCTTACTAGAGTTAACACTAAAACATATTTATTATGAAGTAAGATAAATATCGTATGCAAACAACACATATTTAGCCCTTACTTTTGCCATTTAGAAGCCATGCTCCAGAGGAGCGCCATTTCACCCAACCAATGCATTTTTCAATTTTCCATATTAGTCTTTTGGCTGATGTACCATTGGTTAAAGTAGTGCGAGGCAAGAATGAGTGAATTCAAAGATTGTAAGAAAAGACTGTTTTTCTGTATTATTCAGGAAATAAAAGTGATTTTCTCATATAATAATATCTACAATTTAAAAATCTAAGACTGAGGTTCAACAATACTTTATGAAAAAAATATGAACATGAACAATATCATAAATCAGTGCCATCTTTACCACATTATGGGTTCCCAGGAAAACTAGTATGCTGTGGAGCCTCTATAACAATCACTGACATTAGTGAAATGTAAACAGATTAGCATGGAACTCCTATGTTCATGCCCCCCCCCGGCAGTGCCTAATGGCCCAATTTATGTTTATTTTGCATTATAGATGATTCTGCCCTTGATATAAAAGAACATCTGTAGTAAGGTTTTGCTTTTAATATTGTCTTTGTGGAATTTCTGCAGACTGAAAAATTGACAACTTCCAATAGCTGTTGCCTATATTTGTGAACCACTGCTTATTGTCATCATCTTACATCTACTTGTATGAATCAATATGTTAACAGATATAGTTCTTGTTGAAATCTTTGTCAATTGTTGCTGATATGTTATTTCATTATCCTTCCAAATGTGACTGTTTTCTAGTTCATTTGTTGTCCCCCCTCCCAAGAGATAAGAAAACAGCAAGTTAGGAAATCTTTTCATCATGTCAGCTGCAACATTCTTTGTCTTTGCTGAAATTGCTAAAAACACTGATGCTATTTGAGGACTTAATGTATTCAATTTAAAGATAAAAGTATGAAACAAAGTGTTATATTGTTGCGTTTTACGGGTTCGTGGATTTGAGAGTATCCGATGAAAACACGATGCAGAACAGTAAAAAGCACAATTTATTTACAAGAATCACTATTTACAGCACAGTTCCAAAATTACCTTTAAAAGCGTCGAAAACTACAATAAATAAAGGTAGCTTCACGGCAACACTAAACTTATAATAAAACACCATGGAACAATCACCAATCCACTGTCAAGCTATACTGTAAAGATAGCTTCACGGCAAAGCACTATCTCGATCGCTTTCCGTTCACAAAACTCTCGCGTAACTTAGCACTCGCAGTGAGCAGCTATTCTCACAACCTCACACTTAATCACACTCTTCACAACCTTCACAATCTCTCGCAACAACTGGCTCTCAGAAACGCAAGGGTTTATATAGCTTTTCTTTAAGTTCCACACGTTTCGAAAAATATCTCGACAGGAAGTTATTCTAGAAGCTTCCCGATTGGACCATGGGATATCGCCAATTTGGTCGCCAAATGGACGATAAAGCCGCCAATCTGGCAACCCTACCATACATTATTTTATGGCAACCCTAGTGCTATGCCGGAAAGCTTACATACAGGTGCAACCGCCGAATTTTTCGTAACAATATCATAAACCAAACATGCATAAAATTTAGTGTTATTGAACTGATAATGATCTGCAATTTTTCACGCCTGGTCAATCCACACAACCCTTGGTTCAGAACACCTAAAGATAATAAAGTATGACATAAGTGATGAAATTCCCACTTGGGAAAGCAGATTCATCTGTAATTCAGAAACATGACAGTGCAATTACTACACATGTGTATTATTTTATGCATCCAGGCCTTGAACATTTGAATCTTACCACAGATTGATTATTGCCTCAATGTAATGTATTTCAAGAAAATAGTTTCCTTATATATACTCTTTAAATTTCCAAATAAAGTCAATGAATAAGTAAATGATTGAGTTCTCATAATGTGCGACTGTGAATTTTAAGTGTCATGATTATAAGCATTATTTTGTATTAATTTCTTAATTATAATATACTGTATTAATTTCTTACAGGAAAGAAATCCAGACGATACCGTAATCCTTATAATTGGTACCAAGGTGGACTTAAGGAAGTCCGAGGAAGTATTTGAAACAGTTGGAAAGCAGTTTATTACTGTAAGAATTTCTATATCAGTACTTCCCTTGAAAATTTAGTAAAGAAATTCACTAAAAACTTTTATGATACCAGTATCTTCTAATATTTATATGTATGTTGTGCAAATGTGGCTAAATATCTGAGAAAATACTTCTCTTTTATCCCATTAAATGTTAAACTGCTGATTACCACAACTTACTTTCTTTAATTGACCCAACCAGTTCCAAAACATCAAGAATTTTTAATAATCTTTTTTATGTCTTATGCTAAAAGTAAATAACTCAAAATTATCTGTGTGTGTGTATATATAAATTCAATTATTAATATCAATTGTTTCATTGGGAATGAAAAGTTAAAACTATTGTAAATATGAAACTTATTAAAATCAATTTTCCAGAAAAATGAGAGAAATTTAGCAATGAATTAATTTAAATTTGAGTTATAATTACAAAATAAAACAAATTATTGTTGATTCATTGGAAAAAGGCTGACTTTTCGATAAAATCACCAATAATTATGAGATATGATGGAGTTTCAATTCTTACTTCAATGAAATTCAATTCGAAAATTGCTATATTAAATTGAAATATTTCTTATGCTTCAATTTCATATTAAATCAATTTATTTTTCAAATTTATGAAAGAAATTCCCTGAGAAACTAATTCAGGTAAAACGTGTGAACCAAAAAATACTTTCTCTTTATATACATATATTGTTGCGTGCATATGGGTTTGTAATAGATTGAATGTACAAGTCTGATAAAAAGTTAATAAAATTTATTCTTATCACAAGAAATGTAACAAAACGCTGGATTTTTCCTCAAAGATATTTGTATAATATTACAATATCATCAGTAGCTATAAACTACTGAATGCAATGCAATGCAAAGTGCACAGAAAGCTAATCCCATGAACAAAATTACAGCAGCTAAGTAATTATAAGTAATGAACAAAAGTTCACTAAAACAACTGAGCTGAAATGTTTCTGGCCGGCTTTTATAGCTTTTAAATTGGCTGCGCAAGACAGTACTAGCAATTTCTGGAAAGCAAAAAGAGTAGAATTACGGTTACAGCTAACATAGTAGCCAATTACATTTATTCAAATTAAATATCAATTAGAGAGATAAACTTTTATTCAATGTTAAATGCACATGCTCTTTTATTTTTACTTTTCTGGCTTAACTTTTTCTCAAAATTTGTCACACTCTTCATTGCATGGGGAAGTAAAACAATTTTAATTATAATTCTACTAAAAATGTCTAATTAAATACGAAATTCATAACAACATGATAAGCATAAGGTAAAGCATTAGAATACTAATATGATAATGTAAGATCTTCATGTCTTGCCAGCTAAACATGAACAATACATTGTGTGTATTGCCAAAAAGGGTAAATTTGGAATTTTTGTGTTGACTCAAAATTATTAATAGCAATGACATCATCTATGTAACTCAAGGTATTTGCAAAGAGTTTTAAATTAGTCTTATCCAATGGCTGAGTAAATTAAATTTGTTTAGTAAATAAGTTACAAATATGTTTAGAAAAGTTAGTGCCCATAGGGGACATCAAGAGATAATATTCAAATCAAAATTATATCACCAAAAGGGACTGTTCTAACAGGAATTACACATATCAAAATGGATATAATATATATCTCAAATTGTTGAAAATTACTTGGTCTTTTTCAAGAAGCAACCAAAGAATTTTCAATACAGCTACTTTCCTGAAACAGTTCAAAATAAAAAAAAAAATTAAAGAAACTGATAAATAAGATTAGTTAAATTAAAATTCTAATTGTAAATTCAAGTGCTCTAAAAATACACCATAGTAAAAAATTTTTTTAAAAAATTACCCTAATTAATCGAGATAATCTGCTCCGGTGTGAGCCTAAAATAAATAATAAATAAATGCTAACAGCCGTGTCGCTTGTACGTTTTTTGCATAAGTCAACCAATCAGGTGTTCTGAAAGCAAAAATTTGTGGAAATATTTTTTCGATCCAAGTTCGTGGTAGGTAGTAGATGCGATACCAGTTTTACAAGGTGTAGCAGAGGACACAAACAGCAGTCCTTACAACACTGAAGGATTTTGGGGCATGACATTCAAAATACAGGGAACTAGGAATGAAGATTTCTTATTAGATATTGTAATATTATTACTACTATGTATTCCTATTAGGATAGATTTTTTTTAATAAATACTATTGTAATAGGTATTGGTAATTTATCAATTAACACTTCTCATTTGTTAAGGCCTTAAATTGCATCCTTTGGAAATTAAATAATTTTCATAATTTTCCCCTCTTGATTTTCATATCATAAAATTAGCAAAAAAGAGGGATATGTGAATAAATACAGTATTTATCATTTTTAATTACTGTTCGTCGATTCCGCATGAATTAATTTATACTTACTTTGCAAAAATAAAAAAAGATTTGCATTAATGAAGAATCTGTCATCAAATAACAGGAAGTTATGCTTAGTGATCACTGATAATAGTATCAAAAAGTAACGTTCCTAATAACCTGGTTTTTGACATAAACATTAGCAGTAATTAAAACTTCTATTTAGTTTCACTTCCGTGTTGTTTTCGTTCATTTACCTACTTAACTATGACCATATTTTTACTTAGTTATGATTGTAAAATTGTTAATATTGTATATGTTTAATATCAATTAATACATTTAACTGTTTGAAGAATAATTAAAAAAATGTTTTGTTTTCTAGGAAAACAAAGCATTCTTTTTTGAAACCAGTGCAAGGTATAGAAGAAATAATGAATACTCTCTTAAGGTATTGCTATCTCGTTATAAATGTGCTTATTAAAATTTCTGCCATTTCTATCTTATTGTATTCAATTTAAAAATTTTCAGTGGTAAAGCTTCTTAATAATTATATGGATGACTGCATGTAATGCTATCAAAATACTCTGCAGTTTTCCAGTAAACCATACTTATTTGTATTTTCATCAAATCTTAATTAAAATTCCTGATTTTTTCCTTAGTTATATGCAATTTTTTCCAAAGCTAGAATTAAGCACAGAGGTATCTAGAAAATTAAATTCAGTACAGATCTTTGCAGTTTACACTGAGGAAGATTAGAATATCATATGTCTAGGACATTTTAAAATTAACAGGAAAGTATGAAGGGAATAAAATAATTATAAGTTCAAGAGGATATGGTAGTTTTTATTCATTTCATGTAGTCCTTCATGTGTTGTTGACATAATCGCAATAGATAATTACATTAATAGGTGATGATGATAAACTTGACAATAATGGATTCCAAGAGGTGATTTCTAACTGTTCTGCTACTCTTTCCTGTCTGTATCTGCTGCAGTTGTAAAATGCTTTGCATGCATTCTGTTGATTAAAGTAATCCTTTCATATAACCAGTCTCTATGCAGAAACCCTTCACTTTCTTTTTTGCCATAAACTTTTGATCTGTCTTTCATTCTTGTCCTATTTTCAAGAACATTCGAAACCCTCTGAAACTATAAAAATCTACCCCTCCCCATCCATTTAAAAAATCAAATGAACTTCCCCCCCCCAGAATCTTTAAGGATTCAGTCTGAACAATCAAGTTGTATGTATAGATTTCTGTTAGATATTTGTTTGTATAAAAGCACAAATAAATATCTTAACTCAAGAAACCTATACATACGATATAAGAGTTAAGCGAAACTGGAAAGTTTTTCTCACCATTTAAATATTATAAGTGATCTTATGTTCACTGCTTTCTGCATCACGTTTAAACTCGATATTTTTGAAATTTTGGTTATGAAAAGATCTTGGAAAGCATTCTTGGTGTTCTTTCATCAGTTTCTGCCTGTGTGTTTTTCTAAGCACATGCTTAGGACATCAAGGAAAGGGGGCACTACAAAAATTTCTCGTTGTTGGTTTGACTATGAAATGTGTAGTATAGCTAAGTCAAGAGCAGGAACAGAAGACAAAAACAGCCATTATATTATTAACGTTTTTGAGAACACCAAAATATTTTAATTGCTTAAGGCTTTCTTTAGCCCCACGATGTAGGTGCTGTTAAATGATAGGAACGATTTCTCTTATTAGTGAAATTTCAACCTCATTGTAGCTTTTTATAAGCTAGAAATAAATGTTAAATTAAACGTCAGCACCGAGAAGTATGGTCTTACATAATTAAAAGGTAAGAAACCCTATTCGTAGATTCACTAAAACCTGCAAAGCAGAAACTTAAAATTATCGAAACTATATGTTAAAAAGTAAAATCGCACGATAGATGTTTATTTCACCAATTTTCCCATGCTTCTGTGTTTATCCATTAGTAATTTAAGTGAATCAACCACTTAGAATAATCAGGAACTGGGATATAAGCATTGTTAACAAGTGATTACGCCTGGAGCATCATCTAGATAATTTTAATTGAAAGAACAATCAAAAGAAAGGAAAGCTTAAAAATGAAAATTCGTGAATTAAATCTATAAGTTATTATGTATTAGCTTCATGTATGATTTCCTCTCACGTTAAACATTTTATTAGTAGGAAACACTTTTTCATTAAACATATAAAAATCATGAACCAAGTAAATAAGAGTGCATAAACGTAGAAATATTTTCTGTGCATTCTCATTGTCTCAAAGTTCATAAGCTCTTTTTTTTTTAAATTGCTTTTCAGTTCTAGTAGACAATTTTTTTTTAATTACTTTCTTTTTATTTCAAATCAGTAGTTTTAAATCAATAAATCAGTAATTTTTCTCAGCTAAGTATAATACAACCAGAAGCAATTTAATAACTAGAAATGTTTCATGGAGCACTGGATAAGAGAAGAGAAAGGTAGCTTCTTCAGAAGTAATATTTATCAGTAATGTCATGTCACAACAGATAGTCAGCACAAGGCATAGTCTTTGGAACTTGAAACTCGCACTGGAAACTTAGATCAAACCTAAGTATACATAGCCAACTTCATGGGAAAGACTGTATATTGCACAAAGAAGTAACCCTTTCTCATTATTTCTGAAAAGAATACACTGAATATACTGAATTGGTATATAGAACTTAGAGCCAGAATCAGCAGCATTGGGCTTGTGTAATCTTGCATTGGGCTTGTGTAATCTTTAATCGCAACCTTGGAAATGAAGTTTAAATATTGATTTCTCTCTACCACAGAATGTGCTCATGATGCCTATGAATGCAAAAGTATCATGAAAAATAAATTTACTATGCAGTTTGACTACAAAGTGATATGAAATGAAATCTGATAATCTTGCTTAAGGTTCTTCATAGGCACATTTGTGTTTGTTTTTATGGGTTAATAGTTGTCTTCATATAGCCAGCCCACTATGCTGAATGTCAGAATTCGATTCATGGTGTTTGGCGACTTTACTTACTCATCTGCTGGTGGGTCCTGATTTTCTTTGTTCAATTTTCTTCTTCCAAGATTCAATGCATTCCAGTAGATGGTATATCTTTTTCCTGGAACAAGCACTGTTATCAAGAACAAAGAACCAAAAGCCATTGCACCTCTCAAGCTACAAAAATAGTTGTAGAGTAAATTAAGAAGAAGAATTCTTTAGCAAGGGCTGTGCCTATCTTGGAAGTGTATTGAAACTTTAATAAAAATTTATGAAACATTTAGAAGTTGAATTTTGGCTCTCATTAAGCATTGCATGTACGAAGTCAACCAAATTTCCAAAAACTTTGTTTACCTAATGAAACATTTTGTACAATTGTTTTACTTTTAGTATCTAATCATATAATTTTTTTCTTCAATAGGTTGATAATATGTAAAATTAATAAAAACCAAGAACTTTCATGAACGAAAATGGAATGTGCATCATCAGTCATTCAAGAAAACATGAGCAGCTCAAAAGATATACCAATTTATGAAAATAAGAGAATAATGTATATTTTTGCATTATATATTTTCTCACTGTATGTTTAAGTAATTATTATTTTATGTTTTAGTTCTAATAAAAATGTATGAATTTATTAACTGTAGTTTGTGTGTAATTTAGTAAGATCAACCTCAGCTCATAAAGTAATGCATTAGTTTTCGTGTTAATATGTTTAAATTTTTAAAATATGTGAATGATTGCTTTGTATATTAGTTCTTAGTGATATAGTTTTTACACTTTTATATAAGTATGGGGTAAATATTTTAGCAGTTTCGTACTCAGTAGGTTGGAAAAGAGTGAAATTAGGGTTTGACATGCGATTTATATTTATTATATTTCGGAACCCATTTGCTGCAAAGCAGTCTGTTCCATACATGCTCATAATTTTATTTTCAAGTTGTTGCAATAAATTAACTGTTTCAATCCTATATATATGCATAACAATTTTAGTAAATCACTTAGTATTTAATATGAAATAAAAATCTCAGTTTATCAATATTAACAAATTGAAACAAATTATGAGCACTTAATTCATGCAAAAATTCTGATTGCTTTTGGCAAATCATAGCAGTTTTGTATTAATCAATCAATTCAGCATTGTACCTTAGAATAGATAATGATGCCTCATTGTTAGGCATTTTTGATAGTCTTGAAATATCAGAACTGGTAACATATCTCACTAAATTAATGTTCAGCATCATTTAGCATTTGCAGTTAAAGCTAAATTAGATATCAGTAGGTCTATTAACATTAGGCACTAAAACAGTTATTCATTACTAGTTTCTTTACATTTCAACAAAACAATGAACTTCATTTCTAAGAATGCATACTGAACAATGAAAATTCCAAATATCATATATGCTTTACCAGAACCATAATGTCAGTGAACAGTGATTTAATCTTCATAGATATGCATATCCGACAATTAGAGCTGGTAGCATATCTTAAATGCATTCAGTTCTTAATTAAGTTAAATAACATTTACATCATTTAACTTCAGTAGCTAAATTAAAGCTAAATTAAATTTTCAAATGTTCGTTACAGTGGACACACTTTTTCAACTCTTTACATTCTAACAATAAAATAAAGTTTATTTCTAAGGAAGCATATTGAATCCAAAAAAAAAAGAAATCAAATCACAGTTAATAATGCTTTAAATATTCATTATATATATATATATATATATGAAATTCCTGACAAAATACTATGTTAATTCATTGCAATGGCAACTGGTGGCATTTTGATTCAAAATATTTACTGCATTAATTACCGACACAAATTAGCATTTTCAACTAAGAAAAGATAACCTTCATTTTATATATTAGATGACTTAACTCTTCATCACTTAAAAGTTTCTGATTATCAATACGCAGAATAATTTGTAAACCATACTTTACATGCGTCCATCAGTAACTTCCATCCGACTAGATCTAATTTTGTATTGGAACAGTAATCCTTAATATTCTGAAACAAACATTAAATTGTTATATACAGATATATATGCTATATAGTATATAAACACTTTCGTTCTGAAATACACTCTTGGACACAAAAAAACCGCACCGAGAAGATATAATGCAAATTGGACACAAATTGATATGCATACAGGTTCCGATGGGAAATGCAAAATTTTACATTTTGGCTGCCAATGAATGAACGCTTGTTGCTACAGTGCATCTGATCTGCGCAACTGACAGGATATTTAAGACGAGAAATTACGATTCCAGGCCATAAATTCTTCACGAATTTCATTCTGTATACTCTGGTAGACAGTAACTATGCCTCGCATACAGGTGCGCAAACGATATGCGCAGATGTCAGAATTTGAGGGAGGTCGTGTAGCTGGGCTCAAAGAAGCCGGTTGTCTTATCGGGGAATAGCTCGGCATTTGAACAGGAGCTATGCCAATATTAGACGATGTTGGCAGGAATGGGTGAACCATGGCCGCACTATGTTGGCAGGAATGGGTGAACCATGACCACACACAGCGTCAAGAAGGAAGCGGTAGGCCTAGAGAAACGACAGAACGTGAAGACCATGCAATCGTCAGAGCGGCACCCACAGCCCCAGATGCATCATTATCATCGATTGCACGTGCTTCAGTGACCACAAGGACCATTCACACAAGGCTCACAGAAAGACGGCCGAGGTCACGGCACCCCTTGCGCCGACTACCATTGACCTCTGTACAATGTCAAGCCTGTTTGCAGTGGTGTCAGGCTCATTCACACTGGAATGTTGTTGACTGGAGTTGAATAGTCGTCAGTGATGAGTCCCGCTTTGAACTGAGCCCTGATGACCAGCGAAGGCGAGTCTGGAGACGTCCCGGACAGTGGTGTGATAACAACCTGACTGTGTTTCGGCAGACAGGCCGACAACCAGGATTGATGGTCTGGGGTGTCATTTCATTTCATAGTGGGACCCCTTTGGTTGTCATCCGTCACAACCTTACAGCACAGCGGTATGTCTACAAAGTTCTAAGGCCCATTGTTGTGCCCTTCATGTCACGCCACCCTTCGCTTACATTTCAGCAAGATAATGCTTGCCCCCACACTGCATGTTTCTACTTTCTTTTCGCCATGGACGGAACAGCTGGCCCACTGGGTTAGGTGCTTTTTAGCCTTTTGGATCCTGTCAATGGAATTTAAATATATATATATATATATATAAAGAGCTTAATATTGTGTCCTCCTGCAATTGACCACGATAAACGAGGAACATTGAAATAAGGACCAGAACATGGAAAGAAGGTGCATGTTGGGGACTGATGAGACTAAGGGGAACACTTATTATGGTATATGTTAGGCAGACAGTTATACCGTTAAGGTACATGTTGGGCATACACTATTATGGTACATGTTAGGCATACAGTTATATTAAAGATACACTATATAATCAGGTACATATGCAAATATGAACAAATACATTGTACATGTTACGCATACAGTGTTATGGTACTTGTTAGGCATACAGTTATATTAAGGACATGCTATAAAATCAGGTACAGATGTAAAGATGAACAATTACATCACAAATTGTGGGATACGTTAAAAGAGTTCTGGATTAATCATAAAATTAAACATAATTGAAAATAAAACAAGGAAAATAATAATAACTAAGACATTAAGTAAATTAATATATGTACTGAGCGGGCTGCTGACGGCATGTTGTCCAAGGAAAGAAGTCACTCCAGGCTGTCAGCAATGCTTTTAGCAACGGTAGTGCAGTCGCTAATGTGGCTGAGCACATATTTATTCTTAATTGTGTTCTTGAACCATGCCGGCATATCGATTGCAGCTGGTCTTTTTAAATGTGAATTCGCTATGTGCGGGCAACCAAACAGATAGTGATCTGGATCACCAGTAGTCCCACAAATACATTGGTCACTGTCTCTTAGGCAAAATCTATGAAGATACAACATATATGGGCCATGCCCTGTCAGATACTGTGTGAGGCGCGAGGAGCTACTACTTAAATTCTGGTTAACTTTTGGTTGGAAATCATATAATCTTCTGCCTGTGGTGCTTGTCTCCCAGTAGTTTTGCCACTGCTTCATTAGTTCACATTTGAGTGTAGTTTTGAGATATGAGTGCGGAAGGGGCAGACCAATGCTACTCACGTGGGGTTCATTAGATGCGATTTCGCAATCATATCCGCTGCTTCATTTCCTTTAATCCCCGTATGGGTTGGAACCCATTGAAACTTGGGCCTCAGACTTGCAGGACTCGAAATTAATAGTTTTTGTATGTCTCTGACAATGGGATGTCTAGTACGGCTGCCCTGGATGGCCTGCAAGCTTGACACTGTGTAAATTGTTTTATACCTGCCATTATTAGCAATAAAGTCCAGAGCTGCCTTTAGGGCTGTAAGTTCTACCTGAAACACTGAGTTGCTGGGGTGAAGCTTCTTAGCCTAGGAATGGATTATGTTGTCACCCTCCATTGCACACCAGGCACTGCCAGTCCCGAGTTCTCCTTTAGAACCATCAGTATATACGTCTAAGGATTGTAATGCACTTGGAGGATTACAGTTCGCTTCTATATCGAAGTCTGCAGGTTGGCAAGGAGAGTGGGCAATGTGATTCTTGTAGTCCGAGGATACATAAGTCTTACTCCAAATAGTAATGTCTTGTTTTAGTCTGATCACTCTCGCTCTGTACTATCAAGTGCAGGGCCGGAAGCCCAGCCAATACATTTAATACAGTGGTAGGAGAGGTACGGAATTCTCTGCAGATGCCCAGAAGAAATGGTCTCTGCGCGGAGTTTAATGCATGTTGCATTTTAATAGCGACATTGACGCCCCATATGGAAACGCCATGAAGAGCCATGCGCTCAGCGACTGTGGCATACCATATTTTGAGCATCTGCGAGGAGACACCCGAGCTAGCAGAAGCTGGTCTCTGCATTGGTTTAGACAATTTATGCAGCCTTTCTTTAAGATCCTTGATGTGAGGGAGCCAGGAGAATCTGTCGTCTATAATCACACCCAAGTAGCGGAAATGTCTCACGAACTGTATATTTCTGCCATGAAGGTTTACACACGGGGTACGCTCGAGCCTTTTTCCTGGGCTAATCAGCATTGCTTTTGTTTTTGCTCTTGAAATTGTGAGCTTATGTTCACTAGGCCAGCGGATTATTTTGTCTAGCTCTTTTTTGGAATTTACCCGGTAACTTTTACGGCTGTGACCGTTTGAAATTAGGAAGAAGTCGTCAGCATACACTATTATTTCTGATGTTTCATCATCATCAAATAGGTTGAGCGCAGTGTCATCATGAGCAACTTTGAATAGTCTACCAAATTTTTCTGTTGCGTTTGTACAATATTTCTGCCAACATTCCAGTTTAGCCTTTGAAATCATCCGTTTGTAGACTGCACGGTTTTTGGAGAGAATTTGGCACGATATCCCTCAGGAGGACATTCGCAACCTCTATCAATCGATGCCAAGCCGAATAATTGCTTGCGTAAGGGCCAGAGGTGGACAAACGCATTACTGACTTTTTCACTTTGTGAAGCTCTATCACTTCAATAAATCATCCATTTTTTCTCAAACTGTAATGATTTGTTTTTCTGTACATGTACATCACTTCTACCGATTTTCGTCCCATTCGGATAACTTGGTGCGTCGTTTTTTTTTTTGTCTAAGAGTGCACATTTAAAGAATGCACTTCATAACGACAAACAGCGGAATGTAAACGAACGTCAGAAATGTGACATCACTCGTGTGGGTGGAGATAACGGTGACCCTCATCTGGACTATCATAGGCCAAATTCAAGCCATTCTCCTAGTAGTGTACATTTTGCTTATATGCTACCGGAACATATAGAGGATGATCCAAAAGTCATGCACTTAAATTTTCAAAAATTTTGTAAACCACAAAATGCAAATTGTTTTAATGGAGGAAACTTCTGCATTCTTAAATGTAATATACCATGTGAAACTTCAGTTATACATTATGCCATTAGCTTTAAAATCCATTTATTTCCTGCAAGACGGAAACCAGTTTCGCAAGCAGAACAAATTGTTATGACTGAGCTTTACTTCGTAATGCATTCTTACAGAAAAGCTGTTGAAACGTTTAAAGATTACCTTCCCAAATATTCATAAACTTAAGGGCAATAATTTTCCGCTTGGTAACTTGATTTCTAGAAGTTAAGGCAAGCAGGCGTTCGTCATACAAATGAAGTAGCCGCCAGTCTTCTCCGAGCTCAAACAAAATGGACTCGCAATCATCCATTTTGGAACACCCTGTACCTTTCCACAAAAACCTGTTTGGTCCATATTGTCTTATAATGGTAAAAATCCTATTTTTTTAAGCAAAATCGTAAAATTCAGACTAAAAGAATTTTGATTTTTAGTATAAGATACTTCATTTTTCTCAAAATGCTCAAAATAGAACCTGCATAAATAAAGAAGAGTAAATACGAATTTTTTACATCATTTGCTATCACTAGTGTTCTTTCTTTCTCCCCCCCCTTTTTTTTTGGCTATCCTGCAGACAGTTTGCTTTATGCTCAAGGTTTGTGATTCTAATTTTTCCGTTTTGCAATAAACAAGCGTAGATTTTTTTCGCAAGACGAGGCCTGGTTAAGCGTGAGTTGACAAGTATTTAATTAAATTGTGTTAATGCATGGAAAAATTATCGATTATATTATGAATCATATTAATCGATACATTTTTAAAAACAAGCACGAAGTTAAAACTTATTAAATATAAAATGTATATTTATTTATATTGTTTGTACATCATTCATTTTTCACACTACACTACTACTTCAATTACCTGACCCACATCAAACCGTATCCAAATTCAGAAGATTAGCTCATCTATTTCTTTGCTCACAAAATACTATTAACTGTAATATCCTGTAACCAAATACCAAATTCTTTCGAAGCAAATACAGGTCCGCTGTAGCCGAGTAGTTAAAACTACTGAATACTGAATCGTTGGCTTTTGTGTTTTTTTTACCATGCAGCCAGTTTTTTTTTAGAAATTTTAGGTTATTTTAGTATGGCCAAGCACCAGATGGCTACCTGCCTAAGAGGAATTCCTCTTAGGCAGGTAGCCATCTGGTGCTTGGCCATACTAAAATAACCTAACATTTGAAAGAAATCCATGTGAAACCAATTTTGAGAAATAAATAACTAAAATTTAAAAAAAATTAGGTTATGTTAATTGAATACACACAGCACTGAAAGGGTATCAGCTTCAGAGAAGAGACACCTTCGTAGAAGACACGCTGATATTCACATTGCCCACAAATTAGAAACATACGAGGCAACCAGTTCGAATCGAATAAGTTTGCAGCTTAAGTTGAACTGCCGGTACTGGGTGGTCACTGGTGGGGCGTAGGAAAGACAAAGATTAAATTTTTAAAAAAAGTAAATAAAATCTGAAAGGTTTCAGATTTTAAATTACGTCCAAAGGGACGTTTTTTTACACATTTTGTATGTTACTTTTATTTATTGAATATCATGTTCTTCGCATTTAAACCATAAAATTCAGTTCAAGAACAATATTGCAAAATAATCTTAAACAGAGCCTATCTTTAGAATTTCCTACACTGTCTCACGCGCTGCAGATAAAAAAAAAATTTTTTTTTCTGTACAACGTTGCCATGGCCGCTTTGAAATCCTCGAGTTTGTTCATCAAAAATTCATTAAAGTTTTACAAAATATGAAATCATTAATAAAATAAATTCCAAATTTCAAATTTGGGCTTCCAGATTCGCAGCAGGATCACGGCATTCAAAATTCGATGGCTTTAGGTACCGTCGTTTTATCACAATGCGAGAAACATACATACATTTGTGCACATTCTTCATTATTTAATTTCTTTAAATATAATACAGGGCTGCAATATTTTGTGGCAGCAGTTTGAAAAGTGATACAGACTTTTAATGTTTCTGACGAAAAATAAAGAAAACAAAACGAAAACAGTAATCCTTCAGGGACAAAGCCCCTTTGGACTAAAAATTTATTTGCATTTATTTATTTATTATTTTCACATTACGGGCCAGTGTTTCCCATTATGGCTTCAGATACATATATGTGCCATGTTTCTTATAACCAGGATTAAGTTAAATGCATTTCTCATTTCCAAAACAACTAAAACTTTTTAAAGGTCTCATTGTAGAAATTTGTTACTACTTTACTGATATAGCTAACTCAAGGTAGAAATCTATTTCTTAGTTTAGAAAACATTTAACAACTTAAGTTTTTCTTCTGGAAATTGTTTGGTGCATGTTGTCTTGTAATGGAAAAGACTCTTTTTTGTCCCAAAAGGGTCCTATTACTATTGAAACACGATTTTCCATGGTTTCACTTTACATTGGAGTCTACTGCCATTTGGAAAAACATAAGATATTACTCTTTTATATTGAATCATTAGTTAACAAACTAAACTATCTAAAAGCAATGGATGCAGTTATTCAGAATATATTTTTTTTTACTTTATAATATGATTGATTTAAATAAAAATGCCTTTAATTCATTTTATATCTAATTAAAAATATTGAATATTTCCAAGGAATTGCATTTCATATTTTTTCACCTTTTATATATATAGAAGATATAGAACGTTTCTATGTTAGCCTAAATGCATATTCATGTAATATCTCATAAAATGTTTCGTTATTCCACCTAGGCCATCTCTATCGATAAGCTCTACTTTAAAACAGCCTTTTGGACGATTGTTAAAATCTAACCCCTTTTAGATTTTTCAATATTATTAATTTTAGCCCAGAAGGGCTATTAATTTTGTTTTGGCATTTTGCGTTGGTTCACTATAAACGACGTTTCGCTTTTCAAATTGTTGCCACCAAATATTAGAGCCCTTCACTATATTTAAAGAAATTAAATAATGAAGAATCTGCACGAATGTATGTATGGTTCTCGCAGCACTGTGAAAAAATAACGGTACCTAAAGAGATCAAATTTTCAGTAACGTAGTCCTCCATTCACATATGGGTATCTGGAAGACCAAATTTACAATTTGTTTTATTATCTACTTCATATTTTCGAATTTTTGATTGTTATTCAATTTCAAAGCTGGCAATGGCAACATTGTACAGTTTAAAAAAACATTTTTATCTTCAATGCGCGAGACTTTATATCGGAAATTCTAAAGATATGCTCTTTTTAAATTTTGCGATATTGCTGTTGAATTGAATTTTAAGGTTCAAATGCGAAGAACATGATATTTAATAAATAAAGGTAACACATGAAATGTTAAGGAAATGCCCCTTTGGCCTTGATGTAAAATCTGAAAGCCTTTAGATTTTTCTTTTTAAATTTGATAGTGACAACAAAGAATTTCCAAAAAAAGTTATAAAGTAAACTATATTTTGAGACTAAGTCATGACAGTTGTAAATTTTGATAATAAGCAAACTAAAATTTAGCTTTCCTAAGTTAAAATTTAACTGCTATGAGTAGGGTTACCATAACTGATATGGGGCGTTTATAAGCTAAATTTAAAATGGCCTTCTAGCCCAGTTATATTTTATGTTGAGTTTGCTTTTTAAGTTTTATTCTTTTGTTTGTTCTCATAATTATAAAACTGGTTGCAAGCCATTCTAAAATTTTAAGAAATGACTCCGGAAATGCGTTTCTTTAGGGAAACGTTTCTCTCAACATTTGCTTGTGAGCTAGAATGGCAAATACGTATTCCTCTATCTTTCTTAGATATGATTTCTGATCGATATGCTTTGTATTTGCAAAAACTTAAGTCATTTTCGTAGCTGCTACACAGTTTTGGTTAGTATTATTTTTCTCTAATTAATATTAGCTACCATATGGCAACCCTAGCTAGTATGAAAACAGTGGAAACGAAAAAGGAGATGTAATGAAATTCATGACTCGGAGAATTTTTACTTCATCTGCTGCAGTTGCAACAACGTCTATTTTTCTGCTCTGGCGTCTTAACTGGGGAACATAGTCAAAACAATCTGATTCCTATTTTCTTTTGCACAGATGTTAGTCTTATCGAAATTTCAATTTTGCTTTGGCTGTTGCTTTTCAATTATTTAGTGTCCCTCCCCGGTCAGCTAATGAAAAAAAAAAACCACTAACAACAGTTCAATTATTACATAATAAATACTGTTTAATAATTTCAGAATATCTCACATCATATAAAAATATTCATCCAGTTCATGTCTGCTTGCTTCATTAAACACCATGTAGTGAATCCAGCCTGTTATTAACCAATCATCTCATGGATTTTTACATGAAATCCATTAATCAAAGACCGTCAGCACCATTTTAAGTAATTTTTAATTGTGTTTCAAAATTTCATGTTTTATGCTTTGCACACATTTTTAATATAAGTGTAATACTTTGAGAATTTAAAACACAAAACTGCGAATCTAATATTTACATAAACTGTCAACTTTGAATTAAACACGACTACGGCCTGGTTTTCGCAGAGGACACTAGGCACATGCCCCAGGCCTCCAGTCTGAAGGGGGAATCCATATTACATATTTAATGTATCAAATTTCATGTACCTGCCCCCCCAGTTTTACATTTTAAATTAAACAAAATTAGAAGCAGAAAACATTAGAATAAATGATTTCTTCCACATCTTCGAAGAACCTGAACTTCTAATTCCGTATTTTATTCAAGAAAATTATATACAGGGTGGTCATAAAGAAACTTTCCCAACATCTGCACTTCTGTCGTCCTTTCCGGTTAACCGATCAAGATAAGATTGCAAATATAGTTATTCGGAGGTATGCGCTCGAGATTCTGTGAATGGCAACACAGGGTCGGTTACGGTTATAGTTACAGAAACTCGAAAATGTCGAATGGCAATGCCAACTTTTTCCGGTTGCAAAATGTTCAGTGCATGCGAAAAACCTAAATAGCGTTGGAACGGTACCGATATGCCCCAAACCGGGCGTGTTATGCATGCCCAAAAAAGAATTCTGAAAACCGGCCAACGAAACACGATCTGGGCGCACGCAGAAAATTTGCATATGATAGAGACAAAACACCGATCACTGATGACAACACATATCGGACAAAAGAATACCTTTAATTAGATCAAACATTTTGCACATGGGTGCCATCACAGACAAGTATGCATTGCATCGGGAGACGGTGGACAACACCGCTGAACGCAGCATGGCATTAGTGATGTTTGCAATCTCACGCAGCATAGAATCCTTTAAATCCGACCAAGTTTGCGGATTTCACAGGTAAACTCTGGGTTTGAGATATCCCCAAAACCAGAAATCCATAGGCGTCAGATCGGAAGATCGCGGAGGCCACGGAAAAGGATAATGGCGTAAGATGATGCGATCACCAAAATGCTGTTCCATGACCCTTTAACAAACCTCGCAATCTGTGGAGGTGCACCATCTTGCATCCAAGCGATGTCACTGAGTTCATTCCGCCTACGCAATTCCGGTAATAGGGTTCATCCCATTTTGATAATGCAGTTTTATCAATTCACCACGAACTTTCGCAGGAAGAGTCATTTCGTCGCCATGTCGAGTTCTCGAATGACGACTTCGCGGTATTTTATCGGTTTCTTACGTTAAATAAATATCTGACGATCGGCGTCCTGTGAATGGTATCTTGCCTCTGTTATATGAAAATTTTCTACGTGCTCCGAGATCGTGTTTCGTTGGCGTATTTTCAGAACTCTTTTTCTCTTTTCTGTGTATGCATAACACGTCCGTTTTTGGACATATCGGTACCGTTCCAACACTATTTACGGTTTTCGCAAGCCTTGAACATTTTGCGACCGGATGGTATTGTCATTCGACATTTTCGAGTTTCCGTAACTATAATCGTAACCGTGAGCACCCCTATGTTGCGAGTCACAGAATCTCGAGCGCATACCTCCGAATGATTATATTTGCAATCTCATCTCGATCGGTTAACCGGAACGAACGCTAAAAGTGCAAATGTTGGCAAAGTTTCTTTATGACCACCCTGTATATTATTATTTGTTGTCCTTATAAATAACTTCAATAATTTGGTTATAGCTTAATTTTTTACCATAGTATAAATATATCAAAGTTTCTATTTACGATTTATGGCCATAAAAGTTTTTAAATTACGTAGCTGAAACAAATTAAATAATATACAACAATTAAAATTCAAGCTAAGACGAATAACATGTACACTCAAGTTAGGTATTATAAACTTAGCAAAGGGACTTTTTACATTACACTTCAATAATAACAATTATAATAAATTTAAAAAAATATACGTAAATTTTGTGTGGGGGCTTAGCATTCTGTGCTAAAACTATGGACAGAAGAAAGGAAAATACTAATACTCAGCCAGTTCATGACCATAGCTGACTTTCCCAGAAAAAATTAATAAATTTTGATATTTAGGAGTATTCCTACGGGAACAGCGGGCTTGTGTTATCACTGCTTGTATCCATCTAAAGAGAGCATTCAAGGAGTAATATACAATACACATAGAATAAATAGTTCTCGGTTTGGAATAAATGCTGTCTTTTTTAGAATCTGGTATTGTCGCCAAATTACAAAATGTAGGGCTTTAGGGGAACATTCCTAAGAAATTTCGAACAGAAAAACTATGGGAAGAGTAAGACATAAGAGCCAGATTCAGTGAACGTCAGAGTTGGAAGTAAAGTGTCACAGTTAGGGTTTAGAGCCTTTATCAGATTAAGAAGTTATATCGGGTTAAAAATATTTTTAAAAGTTTCAAGAAATGTTAATTAATAATTTGAAAAACAAAAATGAATTAATTTTGAATAGTAACAGGTATTTTACTATTTCTGACAGTTAATTTAAATTCCGTTTGCCGAGTTAAAAGGTCTGACTTTGGTAGAATGGCCAATTTCTAAATTCTTTTTTGTAAGAGAATTTTTTTATTTCAAAAATAATTTGATAATATTGTTTTAAAATTTTGTAGGGGGCCTGAAAAAGGAAACAGTTTCCTGGTCTTATAGGATACTGAAATTTCTCATACATTACGAAAGCACCAGTTTAAAATTACACTCTTCGTGGGAAAAAAAAAAAACCGCACGATGACGCACCGAGAAGATATAAAGCAAATTGAACAAAAATTGCTATGCATACAGGTTTCGACGGAAAATGCAAAATTTTACATTTTGGCTGCCAATGAATGAACGCTTGTCGCTACAGCGCCTCTGATTTGCGCAACTGGCAGGATATTTAAGAGGATAAATTACGGTTCCAGGTCATAAATTCTTCACCAATTTCATCCAGTCTACTCTGGTAGACAGTAACTATGCCTCGCATACAGTTGCACCAACGATATGCGCAGATGTCAGAATATGAGAGAGGTCGTGTAGTTGGGCTTAGAAGCCGGTTGGCTTTATCAGCGAATAGCTCGACATTTGAGCAGGAGCGATGCCACTATTAGACGATGTTGGCAGGAATAGGAGAACCATGGCCGCACACAGCGTCAAGAAGGAAGCAGTAGGCCTAGAGAAACGACACAACATGAAGACCGAGCAATCGTCAGAGCGGCACTCCCATCCCCAGATGAATCATTTTCATCGATTGTACGTGCAACTAGTGCTTCAGTGACCGCAAGGACCATTCACAGACGGCTCATAGAAAGGAGGCTGAGGTCACGGCGCCCGTTGCGCCAACTACCATTGACCTCTGTATAACGTCAAGCCCGTTTGCAGTGGTATCGGACTCATTCGCACTGGAATGTGACTGAGTGGAGTAGAATAGTCTTCAGTGATGAGTCCCGCTTTGAACTGAGCCGATGACCAGCGAAGGCGAGTCTGGAGACGCCCCGGACAGCGGTGTGATACCAAACTGACTGTCTTCCGGCAGAAGGCCGACAACCAGGAGTGATGGTCTGAGGTACCATGTCATTTCATAGTAGGACCCTTGGTAAGACCCGCGTAACGCTAGAGGGCGCGGAGAGCGTCAATGGGTGTGCAGTGAGTGAGGAGGAAGATGTGATGCAGTAATGACTAAGATTCTGAGATTGTGAAATTATTATTATTTAATTAAATCAATTTATATTTATTGATTGTTGATCATTGAAATTTATATGATAATATGATTGCTGAACCTCTACACTATCTAACCTGGAATTACCACTGAAATTTGATCCACTGATTTGCATTTGGTTCATCGGCCATTGGAATACCAGGTAAGAGAATCTTTATTGAATTATTGAAACTGAATTATACCTGGATATAATATGGCTGAAATATGTACATATGATGTATATATGAATACGTATATATGATATATAATACGACTGAAATAAATATGGCTGAAAATCTGTCAAAGTTGAAGAAGAAACGCACTCCCGTGCGTTCTATGTTGACGAAATTAATTAACAAAATAGAAGTAGCGATCAGCAACGAAAATGAAATAGTTGATCAGTTCGAAGCATTTTTGGAACAATTAATCGGAAAAGAAACTGACTTAAATTCTTTAAATGATGAAATTGAAAACCTTTTGAGCGTCGAGACAATATCTGAAGATATAGAAGCTTCAGAAGAAATCAAAGAAAAAATAATTTTTTGGAAATCGAAACTTCATTCTAAAATAAAGAAATTGAATTCTGATTCTATCCAAGTTGATACAGTTTCACAAAACATTCAATTGATTAATAATGAAACTGAAAATACAAACATAAAATTGCCTAAATTACACATTAGTAAATATTGCGGTAATTATTTTGCTTGGTTAGATTTTTACAATTTATTTGAAAGCTCTGTTCATAATAATCCTCAATTAAGCAAAGTTGATAAATTTAACTATTTGAAATCCTATCTCGGTGGTACCGCGGCAGCATGTATTAGTGGATTTGCTTTAAGTGAGGAGAATTATCATAAAGCGCTTGATTTATTGAAAGAAAGATTCGGAAATAAAAATATTTTAATTAACACTCATTTGAATGTTTTGCTGAATTTAACTCCAGTTAAAAATAAAATCCTAACGATGTTATAAGTTTACGAAATTTATATCTTAAAGCAGAAACGCAGATCAGAAGCTTAGATTCTTTAGGAATTACAGGTGAATCTTACGCAAACTTACTAACACCAATTTTAAATAAATTAATTCCTTCATAATTCGTTTCAGAATTTAATCGCATTCAAGGCGACAAAGAATTCGACTTAAAAACTCTTTTGCAATTCATTAATAAAGAAATACGAAGCCGCGAGAGATCCTTTCCAATTAATAATTATAAACCATCGTATCAGCGAGTGCACTTATTTCCCCCGCAAGAGAAAATAAAAAGTAAAAATTCTACTTTCGGTAGACATAACTCTTCCAAGACCTCCGCAAAAGACGGAGAATTCTTTCTCCTCCCCACACACACATGAATACATGGCGTCAGTCGAAAATGTAATGTGTTTACTTTGTAGCAAGAGTCATAAATCAGAATCGTGCTCTACATTTGATGTAAACCAAAAAAGAGATATATTAAAGAAACAAGGTCGTTGTTTTTTATGCCTGACGCCAAAACACGAGCTGCAGAATGTTTAAAAAAGGAACTGTGTCCTAGCTGCAGTAAAACTCACCATGTCTCAATTTGTTTTCGAAATCAAAATAATCCAGACATTATTTCTCCAATAGGAGAAACCGATAATATCGTATCGGCAAAAAGGAATACTATGTTACAAACATGCTCAGCTTAACTGATAATGGAAAAGAGCAGGAAATTTGTTTTTGATTATTTTGTTTTTGTTTTTTCAGGAAATTTGTTTGTTTTTGATTTATTTTGCTTGGTTAGACTGACATTGTTGTTTTGTCAGCTATTTCCAAAAAGTTTAACTTTCCAGTTGTTAGGAAGGAAAGCCTTTCCATTTGCACATTTGGTGCTAAAGAAACGAAAACAAAATCATTTAATATAGTTAAACTTAAAGAATAGAGATGATCGAAATTTATGCATAGAAATTGAAGCACTGGAGACAGAACATATTTCGAGTACACATTTACCGACTCCCGATCAAAATATTGAGAAACAATTTAGACGTTTAAAAAATGTACAACTTGCGGACTGTTATGCATTTAACAATACAGAAATACCAATACTAATAGGTGCAAATTACTATTATAATATTGTTACTGGTCGAATTTCACGCCTAAACAAAACCCTCGTTGCAACCTCTAATATTCGGGTGGTGTTTGCAAGGCCGAAACACGAACTTAAATGAAACGTTTGCAATGAGTGTTATGGTAAATGACTCAAATGAAATGTAATATTTCCGATAAATGAAACGTTTGCAATGAGTGTTATGGTAAATGACTCAAATGAAATGTAATATTTCCGATCAACTGAAGGAATTTTGGGATTTAGAAAATTTGGGTATCGAGGCAGAAGTAACTGACATAGAAACCACTGGGAAAGATATAATGAGTGAATTTGAATCCGGAATTACATATTAAAATAAGCGATACAAAGTGAAATTGCCCTGGAAACCAAATATGAAGACATTGTTAGAAAATAACGAACAGATAGCAATGAAAAGATTTTTGAGATTGATGGTTGGTTGGCTTTTAATGGCACAAAACCTAGAAGATTATTATGCGCCAAACGGATAGTGAACGAGATACAAATGCACGAACATTACTGAGTATGAATTGTGATCGTATGCTGACAGGGGGACACTGTATACTTTCCGTATATTTAAAATATGAAAAGATCTGCAATGTAGTTCTACGAAAATTGTTAATGCATATTATGGTGATATATCAGGAACTAAATGCATATTTATTTGAATCATTCATATTAGAAAGCTAAAATATAAAAAGGTTTAATGTTTTTAGTTAGATATATCAGGAATTGAGTGCAATTTTATTTAAATATGTCAGATTCAAAAAGTAATGCTTTTAACGGCTGCATTTGTAGTTTAAATAATTTAGTTTATTTATCACTAGTAGGTAGATTAAATGTGAAAGGAGGTATCTTAGGTTTTTCCGAAGTGTAGCAGACTATAATGCAGAGGGAAATAACGCAATCACTGCCCAGCAAGCAATTTTTATCCCATTTTTGCATATTTAGCCCATTTGCGCTATAAATGTAAAATTGAAAGGTGAGAGACCCAAAACTTAATTTGATTTGATCTACAGCTACCTGAGTGAAAGACGAATTCAAGCTACAACGCACGGAGGCGTCCACATGCCAAAGGTGACGAAAGGTGCCCGCAGGGCTCTTGCCTAGGTCCACTTCTGTGGAACCTGGTAGCAGACACTGCGCTCAAACTTTTTGACGATGATGAAACATCGGAAATAATAGCGTATGCTGACGACTTCTTGCCGATTTCAAACGGTCACAGCCGTAAAAGCTACGAGGTAAATTCCCAAAAAGCGCTAGACAAAATAGTCCGCTGGGCCAGCGAACATAAGCTCACAATTTCAAGAACAAACACAAAAGGAATGCTGATTAGCCCGGAAAAAAGGCACGAGCGTACCCCGTGTGTAAACCTTCATGGCAGAAACGTACAATTCGTGAGACATTTTCGTAACCTGGGTGTGATTATAGACGACAGATTCTCCTGGCTCCCTCACATCAAGGATCTTAAAGAAAGGCTGCATAAATTGTCTAATACAATGCGGAGAACAGCTGCTGCTAGCTGGGGTGTCTCCTCACAGATGCTCAAAATATGGTATGCCACAGTCGCTGAGCGCATAGCTCTTCATGGCGTTTCCATATGGGGCGTCAATGTCACGATTAAAATGCAACATGCATTGAACTCTGCGCAAAGACCATTTCTTCTGGGCATCTGCAGAGGATTCCGTACCTCTCCTACCACTGCATTAAATGTATTGGCTGGGCTACCGCCCCTGCACTTGATAGTACAGAGCGAGAGTGCTGCGGTGAGAGTGATCAGACTAAAACAAGACATTACTATTTGGAGTAAGACTTATGTATCCTCGGACTACGAGAATCACATTGCCCACTCTCCTTACCACCCTGCAGATTTCGATATAGAAGCAAACTGTAATCCTCCAAGTGCATTACAATCCTTAGCCGTATATACTGATGGCTCCAAAGGAGAACTCGGGACTGGCAGTGCCTGGTGTGCAATGGAGGGTGACTACATAATTCATTCCTGGGCTAAGAAGCTTCACTCCAGCAACTCAGTGTTTCAAGCAGAACTTACAGCCCTAAAGGCAGCTCTGGACTTTATTGCTAATAATGGCGGGTATAAAGTAATTTACACAGACTCAATGTCAAGCTTACAGGCCATCCAGGGCCGTCGAAGTAGGCATCCCATTGTCAGAAACATACACAAACTATTAATTTCGAGTCCTGAAAGTCTGAGGCCTAAGGTTCAATGGGTTCCAGCCCATACGGGGATTAAAGAAAATGAAGCAGCGGATATGATTGCGAAAGGCGCGGCCAATGAACCCCATGTGAGTAGCATTGTTGTGCCCCATCCGCACTCATATCTGAAAACTACGCTCAAATGTGAACTAATGAAGCAGTGACAAAACTACCGGGACACAAGCACCACAGGCAGAAGACTGTATGATTTCCAATCAGAAGTTAACCAGAATTTAAATAGCAGCTCCTCGCACCTTACACAGTATCTGACAGGGCATGGCCCATATATGTCGTATCTTCACAGATTTCGCCTAAGAGACAGTGACCAATGTATTTGTGGGAGTACTGGTGATCCAGATCACTATCTGTTTAATTGCCCTCACACAGCGAATTCACATTTAAAAAGACCAGCTGCAATCAATATGCCGCCATGGTTTAAGAACACAATTAAGAACAAATATGCTCTCAGCCGCATTAGAGACTGCACTACCGTTGCTAAAAGCATTGCTGACAGCCTGGAGTGACTTCTTTTCTTGGACACCGTGCCGTCAGAAGCCCGCTCTGTACATATATTAATTTACTTAATGTCTTACTTATTATTATTATTATTATTTTCCTTGTTTTATTCCCAATTATGTTTAATTTTATGATTAATCCAGAACTCTTTTAACGGATCCCACAATCTGTATGTATTTGTTCATTTTTACATCTGTACCTGATTATATAGAATTTCCTTAATGTAACTGCATGCCTACCAAGTACCATAATAGTGTATGCCTAACATGTACAATGTATTTGTTCATCTTTGCATCTGTACCTGGGTTGTTTTTTTTTGAACCTCCGATCGTACAGTATAATGGCCAGGCATACGGCAGGTGGTTGGTGTGCGTAGTAGGCGACTGCGCATCTCCCCCTCCACACGCTCTGTCAATGGCGAGTTCAACACGCCATTTTCTGTTGAGTTGCAGTCACGTAAACATGGCTGTCGCTATTGAGTCTCCCGCCAAGTGTGAATTGCGAGCTGTTATTCGTTTCTTGCAGGCAGAAGGGAACAGTGCAGCGGAAATTCATCGAAGAATGAGTCGAGTGTATGAGTGATGGCGTTGTTCGTGAATGGTGTCGAAAGTTTAAAGATGGCCGAACTGATGTGCATGATGAAGGGGGTCAAGGACGCAAGTCTGTCGCTACAGATGACATTGTTCAACGAGTTGACCAAGCGGTTAAGGAAAATCGAAGGTTCACCATAAGTGAATTATCGATGAAATTTCCGGAAGTTTCGAGATCTTCCCTGTACTCTATCGTTACTGAAAAGTTGCGCTACAGAAAAGTTTGCGCTCGCTGGGTCCCCCAGATGTTGACTGACGACTACAAAGCTCGCCGAATGGCTGCAGCGTTGGAGTTTCTTGACCGTTACAATACTGATGGAGAAGATTTTTTGAAATCCATTGTGACAGGTGATGAGACATGGGTTCGATATGACACGCCTGAAACGAAACGACAATGGATGCACACAAATTCTCCACAGAGACCCACAAAATTCAAACGAACCTTCAACAATCGTAAGGTTATGGCAACTGTTTTTTGGGACCAAAAGGGAGTATTGCTTGTGGAGTTTATGCAGCCTGGAACAACAATTAATGCAGATTCATATTGTGAAACTTTGCAACGCTTACGGAGAGCTATTCAAAACAAACGAAGAGGCATGTCGACTTCTGGAATTGTTCTGATCCACGACAATGCCCGTCCTCACAGAGCTCGTGTAACACAACGGCTCCTTCAGCAATTTCAATGGGACATTTTCGAACACCCGCCATATAGTCCCGACATAGCGCCGAGTGACTTTCATCTTTTCCCTGAACTGAAGCAGTGGCTTGGGGGGCAGCGCTTCCAAAATGATGTAGAGCTCAAAGAAACCGTCACAACTCACTTCCAATCACTGGCGGGAACATTTTACGAAGAGGGTATTGCAAAGCTTGTTCACAGATATGACAAATGCCTCAATCGTCAAGGCGATTATGTGGAGAAATAACCTGCATTGTACTTTACTTTTGGTAATAAAATCTTTTTCATATATTCACCTGTCTTTTCTTTATAGCCCATCGGAGGTTGAAAAAAAATAGCCTACGTATATAGCTATCTTTAATATAACTTTATGCCTAACATGTACCATAATAGTGTATGCCCAACATGTACCGTAACTGTATAATGTCTGCCTAACATGCACCATAATAAGTGTTCCCCTTAGTCTCAGCAGTCCCCATCATGCACCTTTTTTCCATGTTCTGGTCCTTATTTCAATGCTCCTCGTTTAGCGTGGTCAATTGCAGGAGGACACACTACTAAGCTCTTTATATATATGTACTTTAAATTCCATCGACGGGATCCAACAGGCTGAAAAGCACCTAACCCAGTGGGCCAGCTGTTCCGTCGATGGCGAAAAGAAAAAGTAGGAAACAGAATTTTAAAAATAGCAATTTAACTCATTCGCTGATGAAATGCTGATGAAAGTATATACAGATGAGCGTGAGAAGTGCTGTAGCAACAGGTAGAGCAGGTTGTAAGGAAAAAAACTCAGTTCATATGATAGAGGGAGATGCCTTTTTAAAAACCTTATGAGGTTGATGTTGGAGTTTCTTCCAATCCGATCTGTTGAGTTAAAACTTGTAGAATTAAAAATATGATCACGTTTTTGATTAAAAATAAATCAGCAGGTTAAAATATGATTGACTGAATTAGGAGAGTATGAATTGTGATCGTATCTGTATTGCTGGTGAAAGTATGCACAGATGAAGGTGAGAAGTTTTCTAGCAACAAATAGAGCAAAATATGAGAAAAAAGAATTCAAATCATATGGTAGAGAGATATCTTTTAAGAAATTTATGAGGTTGATGTGAGGATTTCTTCCAATAAGATCTGTTAAGTTAACATTCGTAGAGTTAAAATGATGGTCACGTTTTTGATTAAAAATAGAGCAGCAGGTTAAAATATGATTGACTGAAATAGGAGTGTTGCAAGTGCCACAAATAGGTTACTTATCTCCTTTCAAGAGATGCTGATGTGTCAGTCTGCAGTCACCAATTCGTAGACGAGTCAGCTCCTTACAATTTCCTCTTGACTCCCAGTACTCCAAATTGGGTTTCACTTGCCTTAATTTATTCAGAGTCTGATTTTCCCATAGTTCTTGCCACCTGGACAAGATCTTTGCTTTGATATAATTCCGTATGTCTGTAAAGGGGACCTCATTTTCGGAAGTACTATCAGCTGATTTTGCTGCGGCATCGGCGAGTTCATTGCCTTTGATGCCTACATGTCCGAGCACCCAGCAGTATGCAATAGAATAACCTGCTTTTCTCAAACGAAGGTGTACCTTTAATATATCTAAGACCAAAGGGTGACTAGTATTTGTATTTATTGATTCAAGGGCACTCAGAGAATCAGAATAGATGATGAACCTTTTGTTATTCTGCTTAGAGATGAAGTTTAAGGAATTCAAAATTGCTAGAGTTTCTGCCGTAACGGCGGATGCAGCCTTATGAAGAGTACTACTCTTGATTATTCTATCACAAACAAAAGCTGTCCCGACATGATCATGGTTCTTTGAGCCGTCAGTAAAAATTGCTGTATAGTTAGAATGACTGCTTCTATGCTCTAGGAAGATTTGTTGGTATTGGATCTCATTGGTATTATTTTTCTTAAGTCCTCTAAGAATGTCAAGTAGTTGAATATTCAATTCTTGCCAGGGTGCTATACCGAAAAGGTTGAAGCTTTTGGGATGCAGATCACTTAGGTTGAGTTCTTCGATCAGTGGGAGAACACGGAGATCAAAAGGAGGGATACATGAAGGACGTGCTTGGTAGAGGCGCCAGTACCGATCAGATGTCATGAGACGAGCGGGATGTTCGACCCGTGACATTACTTTATAATGAAATTCAAGGGATAATTGCTTGCGTCTGAACTCCAGAGAAGGTTCAGAGCAGATGACATATAAGCTTTGGACTGGAGATGTTTTGAAAGCTCCACAGCATGTTCGTAGAGCTTGATGGTAAACTGTATCCAATTTCAGTAGTACAGAAGGTCTTGCTAATCCATAGATAACACAACCATAGTCAAGTTTGGAACGAATTAAAGCTCTATATATGCGTAGCATAGAACAACGTTCTGCTTCCCATAAAGTGTTTGCTAGGAATTTCAGTATGTTAAGGGTTTTAATGCATTTTTCTTTAAATTTAAAATATGCGGAATGAAAGTGAGCTTTGTCAAAGATGACTCCTAGGAATTTTGCTTCTGGTTCAACTCGGATCAAGGAACCATCAAGATGCAGCTCTGGTTCGGGATGTAGATTTCTTTTGCGACAGAAATGTACGCAGACGGTCTTCTGCCTAGCAAATTTAAAACCATTGTTGTTGGACCACTTTACTATTCTGTTTAGAGCAATTTGCAGTTGTCTTTCGATATATCTCATATCTTGACCATGACAGTAGATCATCAACATACATGGAACCATGTACTGTGGGGGGAAGTTCTCTTAAAATGGAGTTAATTTTCAGACTGAAAAGCGTAACACTGAGTACCGACCCTTGTTGTGCAAATACACATTCTTGTTGTGCAAATACACGAGAGAACAAGGATCCCTCAAAGTTTTGAATAAAGACAGGTAAGTTACCTCGCAGTCCAGTGCTATAAAGGTCGTGAAGAGTCCCGTGCCGCCAGGTTCTATCATACGCTTTTTCCATGTCAAAGAAGACTGAAACCACATGATTTCTTTTCACAAATGCATTGCGTACTACGGTTTCACATTGTCAAGTGAAGATCTTCCCCTACGGAAACCACTCTGGTAGGGCGATAGGCAATGATTATTCTTCAGATAGTGGGTGAGACGACGGTTTACCATTTTTTCCATAATCTTGCAAAGGCAGCTAGTGAGCGCGATGGGGCGATAATTTGAAGGATTCTTTGGGTCCTTTCCAGGTTTAGCAATGGGGATCACTATAGCATTTCGCCAAGCATTAGGAAAAGAACGCTCCTTCCATATTCTGTTATACAGAAAGAGAAGAGATTGTAATGATTCATTGGACAAATGCTTCAGCATGACGTAGGGAATGCCATCTTGGCCAGGGCTCGTCTTAGGGGTTAGCGACAAAGCACTCATCATCTCCAGCTCAGTGAAATCAGTGTTATATGCTTCGGTGTTGAGAGAGTTAAAATTGATAGGTGTATTCTCAGAACGAAGCTTAGCTGTGAGGAATGCTGGTGGATAGTTAATACTATTTGAAACAGCACTAAAGGTCTCCCCTATGACATTAGCTATATCTTCTCTGCTGCTATACGTTACGCCATCCTTTTCTAAGATGGACAGTCCATGATCCTTATAATTACCTGAGATTTTTTTAACTTTTTCCCAAACACACTTGCTTGGAGTAGAAGAGGTAATGGATGACACATAACTGATCCAAGTGTCTTTCTGTCTTTGGCGCCGCACTCTCCGAGCGTTTGCTTTTGCCTTTTTATAGGAGATAAGATTGCTAAGCGTGGGATACCTGCGAAAGATTCCCCAGGCTTTTCTTTGCTGTCTTTGAGCTATCTGACAGTCATGATTCCACCATGGTTTGGGATGTTTAGGAAGCCTGCCTGATGATATAGGAATAGAGATTTTCGCTGCCTGAACGAGAGTATCAGTGATAGATTTTACAGCTTCCTCAATTGACGCATTCTTTATCATGTCGTTAGTGAGTATGGCCAAATGAGAAAACATTTCCCAGTCCGCTTGTTCGTAAATAAAACGTGGTGATCTGGCATTAGGCCATGCTGTAAATTGATTAAAAGTCACGAAGATGGGGAAATGATCACTGTTAAAAATGTCGTTTCCGACGCTAAATGAACAAAAAGGGAGAAGTGATGGCGAACAAATGGCCAAATCAATACTATGAAATGTCCTCGTGGGCTGGTGGAAATATGTTTGTTCTCCGCTATTAAGGAGGCATAAGCAATGATCACAAATGAGGTCTTCTATTTGTTTTCCCGGAAAATTTATATCACCAATACCCCAAAGATGATTATGGCCATTGAAATTTCCAATTACAATAAAAGGAGTAGGCAACTGTTCTACCAAATCATCTAATTCCTTTTTATCTATCACTTCATTAGGAGGCAAGTAGATAGTACAGACAGTGACAAGCATACTGATATTGATCTGCACAGCAACAGCTTGGAGACATGTGTTCAAGGGAAAGACAGTCGAAGGGTAGGTGTGGGAGGTTAGGATAGCAACGCCTCTGCTTACGCGCTCACCAGATAAAAAGTCTTTCCTGACAGTTGAATATCTCCGTAACTTAGCTGTTCTTTCTTGCTTGAGATAAGGCTCCTGCACACCAAAACAGGCAGGCTGATAAATGTCTATCAGGCTTTTGATGTTCACTAGGCCTTGATGAAATCCGCGACAGTTCCAAGAGATTAAAGTAATCATCATAAATGTTTATTTTGTCTATGCTGTTTCTTTGTTAAGCGTGGCAGAATACTCTTTGTCTGAGCTAATCCTTCTTCTAATTCCATTTCAGATTCAAGTGTATCTGATAGCATACTCTTTAACGAGGTATGACCAGAATTTACTGTTTTAGAGTTTGTGTTATTTAAAGAGGATTTAGTTTGTTTTTTAGTATTTGTTCCTTCAGGTTTTTTATGAGTTGGTGTATGCTTAGTACTGGCAGATAGATTGCTTTTTTGTGGTATTTCAGTTTTAGGCTTTGTTTGAGTAGTAAGTGACGTTTGGATGGCTATTGAGCGAACAGATTTTGTTGCATCAGCAAAACTCAGATTTGGACGATGTTGGGTGCTTTTTAACAATCTCTTAGCTTCTGTGTATGATATCTTTTTGGTTGCCCTTATACTTTGAATTTCCTTTTCGGATTTCCATTTGGGACAGGAGCGAGAGAAGGATGGGTGACTTACTTTACAATTTACACAAAGAGGTTCGGCAGTGCAATCCTCACTGTTATGATCTACGGAGGAGCAGCGAGCGCATGTAAGTGTATCGCGACATATATCCTTTGAGTGCCCAAACCGCTGACACTGAAAACAACGCATAGGGTTTGGCACATACGGTCGCACCGGGCAATGCAAATAACCTGCTTTAATATGGTTTGGAAGTTGAGGGGTGTTAAAGGTTAGAACAACATGTTTAGTGTCAATTAACTGACCATCCCTTTTGATTTTTATTCGACGTGCGTCGCAAACATTCTGCTCAGCAAGCTCCTCGATTAATTCCTCATTCGACACTGTTAATAGGTCGACTTCTGATATTACGCCGTGACTGGAATTCAGGGTTTTGTGTGCAGAAACCGTAACAGCAACCTGTCCCATTTTTGACATAGTAAGAAGAGTCTTTGATTGATTAGCAGAGACAGTTTCTATTAATAAGTCACCAGACCGTAAGCGCTTAATTGATTTTGGATCTTCGGCAAAGACTTTTATATATTTTTGAACAAGGAAAGGTGACATTTTATGGAATTCGGAAGATCCTGTCATAACCAAAAATCGGGGAACAACTTTAGTGTTTTCTGTACTTTTTGTAGTTCGAGGTCTTTTGCTAGATGATTCATTGGCAGTTTCATGAGGTGTAATCAAGATTTGTGAAGCCATATTTGAAAGAAGTTGAGATTCGGACCCGGCGTCCCCACCCACCACGGAGTCCAACAAAGGGACGCAGATTCCTGCGCCAGGGATGACCGGGTCTATACGCAAACTGGAGCCCCACAGTCGGCTTTCCCGAAAGCAGTTACTCCCGAGAGCTTATCCCCAAGCCACTGACACAAGGACTAGTGACCAGCCGATTGACACCCGCGTGTGCCGCGACAAAGTGCCTCCCGTTTAGCTGAAGCAGAGGCCAAAGCAGTGTGTTGGGGACAGTACTTCGCCCCTCAATTACCAGGACCCTCCTTTCCAGCGACACGGGTCTCCACGCACGGCAAACACTTGGGCAGTTTTCCCTTCACTCAAGAACCAGAGACAAGGGCTGTTCCAGTCTCTCATAGCGAGCCCCAACCTCCGAAGAGGAGAACCACAAGAGAGAAAGGAAGGAAGAAAGCTTCAGCTCAGAGCAGAGGAGACGGAAAAGAGGATATATCACTGGGGCTCCAGGATCGTGACACCCGTCTCACCAAGAAGATGATCCCCTGAAGGGCTAGGGTACCTCGGGATTGCCACACCCGTACTCACAAAAGTGAGCCTCTGAGGGGTTTTGAGATTGAAATCATCCTTTAAAATTGACCCTTCCTTATTTTGTGAATATAACACTGTAAGGTTTTAGTTAAACTAACCAAGTTTTATTTTAATTTAAATCTGTCTATCTCCTCTCTGCTTCAACTTCCCGTCAGAAGAAGCGCGCGATTTCAGCTTATGCTAATTTCGAAGTACGGCCAAGTACTATTTAAGCCAGAGATAGAAACCTCTTAGTGTGAGAGAGTTTAGTCTCAGATCACGGTCACGCCGCTCAACGTTCGTCTGACCAGTTAGCAGTTTAAATTTATAAGCCATAGTGCTTACTACGTGATTGCATTGTAAAACAATTTGAAGTGCGTTAGTATTAGTATATCTTGCTACGCACCCTTTTAGATAGAGGCCAATCTCCGCGAATTGCTCTGCGAAGCAAAGTTTAATTTCTATTTAGGTTTTTATTTAAATTTATTGGATTGTTAAGTTCGACCCAAGTGCGGTCTTTTACTTTCTGTATCTCTCCCGAATTGGGAAGTTTGTAAATTAATAGTGATTTAATAAAAGAGGATTTCAAATCCCTTCACGTGCAGTTAGTATCCAGCCCAGCAGTTACATCAGAACAAAGCTTACATTTCATCAGCTCACTGTTCCAGTTCAGGACTGAAAACTTGAGGTTAAGAACCCTTTACAGAATTTACCATGTTCTCCAAAAACACGCACAGGAAGCTCAGTCCTGATAACACTGTTCTAAAGAATTATCTTTCGGAAAATATTATTGAACCTGTCCCAGTTGATGAAGTAAATTTACACCAAAATGCATTTTATCTACCTCATAGAGCTGTAATACGTACGGATAAGACTACAAGTAAATTACGCATTGTTTTTGATGCTTCGGCGCATGCTTCAATTATCTTTGAACGATTGCTTATACACGGGACTTAATTTTATGCCTTTTTCTTCTTTTGGTAAGATTTAGAACGAATCCGATAGCATTTGTTGCAGATATAAAGATGGCCTTTCTCCAGATCGAAATAGATGAAACTGAGCGAAACAACACCGGTTTCTTCTGGGAAGAAGATCCAGGAACTGATGATGAAAACAGGAAATTGGAAATTTTTCGGATGACAAGGGTGTTATTTGGAGTGAAATCTAGCTCGTTTCTCCTTGCAGCCACAATCAAACATCACTTGAAAAGGTACGTAGATATATTGCCTCTGACTTCTAAGCATCTTAATGAATCATTGTATGTCGACGATTTTATTTGTGAGCAAGTCACTGTTCAACAGGCTCTAAAGACTTGTAAGGAAAGTGTTGACATTGTGAAAGAGGTAAGCATGGACTTTCGAAAGTGGAGAACCAATTCTTCTGAGCTAAGTAAAGAATTAAAGAATTTAAATTTCAATGTAGATCAGAGTGAAGAGTCTCTAGATACAAAGTTGATAGCTTCAAAGGTATTGGGAATTGGTTGGGATGAACAAACTGACACGTTTTATTTCGATACCAGAAATCTGGATACATTTCTTTTAAAAAAAAACTAACACAAAAAGACACTTACTACCAGCGGTAGGTCGACGTTTCGATCCAGTAGGTTTTATAGCACCATATACTATTAGAGCTAAATACTTGATGCAAGAAATTTGGTATTTAGGATTAGACTGGGATGAAAAATTTCCCAAACAGTTGGAAATTTCTTGGTATAAATGGTGCGATGCGATCCAAGATGTAAAGGAAATAACTATTCCCCGATATTATTTTCAAAAGTCTTTGCGCAGTCATGCAATCACAATTCAATTACACTGTTTTTCAGATGCATCTAAGAAAGCTTATGGTAGTTTTGCGTACTTACGCATAGAATTAAAAGGTGGAAATATCATTTCTAGTTTTGTAGCATCAAAGGGCAGGGTAGCTTCGTTAAAAACCCTTTCGATTCCTAGATTGGAGCTCATGGGTGCACTTTTGTCTTCAAGATTGAGCAATAAAATTTTAACTGCACTGAGTTTCCCAGTTACTCGATATTTTTGGACAGATTCCTCAATAGCTTATTACTGGATCAAAGGTGATCCAAATAGACATAAGGTGTTCGTGAAGAATAGAATAAAAGAAATACAAAAATACAGCAACCCAAAAGAATGGCATCATTGTATGGGAAAGAATAATCCCGGCGATTTGATTTCTAGGGGTTTATCCTTAGGCGAGCTCAAAGCTAATCACCTCTGGTGGCATGGACCCTGTTGGTTGACAATGAATAATACAGCATGGCCATCCTCCTTAGAGTCGATGGAAGAAACTAAAATAGATGTCGATAAGTTAGAGTTTAAGAAGTCAGTTGTTGTAAATGCAACTGTTGAAAATAGCCAAATTGAAAACGATTTCATCACAAAATACTCCTCATTCAGTAAATTAATTAGAATTAATTTCTTAAGTTTATTCATAGATGACGTTAAGTGTCATAACTGACGCTATCTTTTAGCGCGCACGTTTCATTGTTGTTTTGCATTACAATAATGGAGACGTTCAACGGTGCTGAAAAAGCGAAAAGCTGCATGAAACTAATTTTGCTGTACAAGAATATATTTGCTGTAGTATAATGAAATTTATTCGAGAATACAAGACAACAGCCACGTAAAGGGGATACTGTTAAGGCACTGTATCAACTTACCGAAACAGATTGTGTGGCTCATCGGGTCAAGGCCGACCGACAGTTTCAGATGAGGTGGTTGACCTAATAATAGAAACGCTCCTGATAAGTCCTACAAAATCTACATCACGAGTTAGTTTGGAGATAGAAATTCCAAAATCAACAGTTACAAAGATCTCGCATAAACGTCTCAAGTTTTTCAAACCATGCAAATTGCACTTGCTTCTATCTCTGAAGCCTGGCGAATCTTTGAAGCCTGATCTGAAGAAGAGACAACAATTTTGCATGGATTTGCTAAGGCGCATGGAGAGTGATGATGATTTCTTGTCACAATTGGTTTTCAGCGACGAAGCAACTTTTCACCTAAGTGGTAAAGTCACTAAGCATAATTTGGAGATCGGAAAATCCTCATGCCATCCTACAACACAAGAAGCGATAGTCCCAAAGTAAACATGTTTTGTGCAGTGAGTGCATCGAATGTTTTCAGCCCATTTTTCTTCACAGAAAAAAACTTTTATGGGAATTATTTACCTGGACATGCTACAGACTTTTTTATGCCAAACATCAAAGAAAAAAGCCAGGCGGTTTCATTTTTCAACAGGACAGCGCGCCTTGTCACTACCACAACGACTTTAAATCTTACCTCAGTGCTGAGGTACCATTTCGGATTGGTCGTGGAGGTGTTATTCAATGGCCACCATGATCACCAGATCTAACACTGCTGGATTTCAATGTATGGGATTTTGCAGACGATCAAGTGTACACTCCGCCACTTTCTGCATCCATTTCAGAATCTGCACTGCAAATTGATTTAATCGGCAGAAACAGGATGACAAAGCTGTGACAAGAAATGATTTACCGATGGGACATCTGTAAAGTAATGAAAGGAAGTCACACTGAACATTTGTGATAAAGTTCAACTTCGACTATTGCTGTATCTTACAACAATATGTACTACTTTAACTTTTTTCATGTAAATTACATTCAAATAAATCATTCTTTTTGCCCAACTAATTTTTAGACAGCCTGTATATGTTGCAATTGTTCTTACTGCTGCTGTAATGACTTGGTATACTGTAATCTAAGACAGGAGAATTGGTTTCATAATCTAGGAAAGTTAAACAGTGTTTAAATTAATTTCGTTTCTTCCCTCCTCCTGCACAATAAAACAGGTCGGTTTTTAAGAAAATCTTTCTCGATAATACATAATCTAGCTGCAGTGACCGGCTTCATTACAACAAAACACATAATTTCTTACAGTTGATCACATTTCCCAAAATGTCAAAATTCAGGGATATATAAAAAAAGAGAGACCAAAAACAAGATAAAGTAAATGAAATATAAAGTTCATTTCACGGGGGAAGCTGAAAATAAAAAGGGATAATCTCACTTGGAGTCGTGAGAAAATGTGGGGGTCGTTTAAACATCCAACTTCTCTGCTTTCAGTTTTATACAGAGAAAATGGAAATACAAATTGAATTCTTCGAATAAATGCGATTTTGTAGGCAAATAACACTCACACAGGAAATGAATGTAGAAAATGGTGAACTTAATTTACTTGTGAATTTGACAGTGAGAATCGTATAACACAGTTCCGATGTTTTTACTTAAAACTGTTTAATAGATAACAAGAAAATCTCGAACTCGTTAAACTTTCTTCACAATTCAGGTAAAATTTCATTAATCATATTAAAGAATCTGAGTGGGATTTGAGCCCAGGATGTTATCATTTGCTGATGATTACA
Source organism: Stegodyphus mimosarum (assembly GCA_000611955.2). NCBI lineage: Eukaryota > Metazoa > Arthropoda > Arachnida > Araneae > Eresidae > Stegodyphus > Stegodyphus mimosarum. The sequence goes on along the minus strand of KK112025.1, from coordinate 52,334 downwards.
GTCGTGAGATGTCGACAGTCGGTGAGAAGCTAATAGTCAATAAATTAATATTAGTTGAGGAAAAAACATTTATATACCCAGATTTTTCACGCCCTATTGCATACATTAGAAATACTTATTCTCGTAATTACAGATATATACATGTTTCTCCCTTCGTAACTTTCAATATATATATTTATATTTATAATTAATAAATATTTTTAAAGCAGAGCCAAACCCTGTCAAAATTATATTTTAAAATTATTATTTAGAAATGCGTTTATAATGGCTTTTATATTTAAGAAAGATATTTCCCTTTTTACTCAGGCTCACTATTCAAGTCGATAGGGAAAAATCGATTTGGATCAATCAATGAAGATCGAAATCAATGAAGAGAAAGATCGATTTGATAATTCACTTCTAGTTTCAAATCGGATGATTGGACTCACCAAAAAAAAAGGCCACATTAATACGGTCACCGAACTACACTGTACAATGAGCAATGAAAATTTTAACAAAGGTTTCGTGCTTTATCTTATGAAAACAAAGTATCAGGATCTAATTAAATGTTTCACTTATTATAAAAATAGAAAATACAAATATTTGATTATGTCAAAGAATGCTAAGCTATCTGCCTAAGGAAAGGGATGTTTTCGTAGAAGACTCTATAAGGGAAGCTGGATCGTATACGCATACGTTGCACATGAGGAAAACTATAAAAACGCCCATGCAACAAATTCGTTCGTCTGTAACTGAACCCAGGTGGAATTACTAGTGTTCAACGACTTTACCACTCGGCTGTTGGTGGGCTCGTAGGATGCTGAGAGGCTTGTAAGAAAGTATGGCAACATTTGGATCTCGGGCTGCTTTTGCATTAGGTCTCAAAGAGAATTATTTCTACTGTTATCCTATAAGTTACAAACGAGTAGCCTTAAAATGTTTTTAGAATTATAACGCTTGATTTTTATGCATAAATGCTGTTTATCATCTATTATTTGCATCTGAAATACGTAAAGATCTATCGACTACTAATGAGCAATATTATTCGAAAATTACTCATTGGCATCGAATGAGCAACTTTTCATTGGTATTCGACGTAGTATTATCATTGCTCATTAATATGTAGATGTAGCACATTAGTTTTCTCATTAGTATATTAACTCGATCGCGCGCTTACCAGTGGCCGAGCGGTAAAATCGCTAAACAGTAGTAGTTCGACCCGAGTTCAAATCCCTACGAGTGGGAGAGCAATTGCTCATTAGCATCAAATACTAATGAGGCTTTAAATTTAAGGAAAAAAATATCTGACTGAATTCATCACACATTATTACTCAGTAGAATTTGTTTAAAGTTGTTTTAAATGACAAGCTGACGTTTTAGCGAAGGAAAGGGAACTAAAATTTATCTAAACCTGAGAATTACGTTTTAAAAGTTTGTTTTATGTGAATTTTCTTGTAACTTTTAGTTCCTTTATCCTCTGCAGTATTTTCGGTACAGCTTGAGTATAGGACCCCATTGGCGATTTTCAGCCTGGCGCACTTTTTAGACGTATTTTTCTGGTAACCCAGCGAATTCTAGAATACTTCTTTTCGGCAACCCTATCTTGCAAGGAGCAAAATATTGATGCATTCAACAAATTTCTAGAAATTGTAAGAGACATAAACTTGGCAGAGTATAGGATTTCTTTGTAAATTTACCATGATTTTGTAAACTTTACTAAATTGCCAGCATTTCTTTACTTTGTTTTTAATGTAAACATGTATTCTGAACTCCTGTTTTGTTTTACAACTTAAAACTTGCATTTTCAATATTACTGCTTAAAATATGAATCCATGTACGTGTCTATTTTCAAACTCTTTTTTCTTTTTAATTTAAACGTGCATTCTTAACTCCTATTTTCATGTTTTTAATTTAAACATGTATTCTGAACTTCTATTTTCAATTTCACAGCTTAAAATTTGCATTTTCAGTATAACTGCTAAAAATATGCCTCCACTCATTTATTTATTTATTTTCAGTTTTACTGTTTAAAATATATTCTAAATTTCTATTTAAAATGTTTCTTGATAAAATGTGCATTCTAATTTCTATTTTCAATTTTAACTGCTTTTCTAAGGCTAAACTTGTATTTTCAATATTACTATTTAAAATATGACCCCCCTTACTTATGTACTTTCAAATTTGCTGTTTAAAGATATATTCTAAAATTTTTTCTGGTTGAAACGTGCTTTCTAATTTGTGTTTTCAATTTTAACTGCTTTTCCATAGCTTGGCGACATTTTTCGGTCGCCAAGCCAAAACATCGCCAATGGGGTCATATACTCAAGCTGATCCGTATTTTCTTTTCTTCCTTCATGTAACTTGAGTTCTTTGAATACCCTGTGGGAAGTACTGGAAGTGCCTCTAATGGTAAGACCCTATTTACATTTCGAATACGGAATATCTTGCAACAGCAAAAGAATAATGGAGAAAACCGTTTTCCCTTCACCTTTTTCACAGATTAAAAAATAATCATATTTAATTAATAACTCAGACTTTGTCTGGAGATGAAAATTTTTTTACGTAATTTGAACTTGCAGTAGCGGCGGGAGCATGTCAAACGTTTTTCTTGAACGAGTTCATCATGTTCAGCACCAAAAGATATTTCAGAATAAAGTGTCCTGTCTGCATACTGATGACTAAAAAATTAATTGAATTTATGGCAAAGTGCATGAAAAGTATCATTTTCGCTAAAGGACATCTAACGAAATATTGAATGTCCCGTTCTTTTCATGTTTTTATTAAATATAAAGTGTTTATTCAAGTGTTTATTCAATGTGTCGAATACTTATGCAAGTTAATTTCCAGAATTTTTTGAAGAATTTCTTTCTTATTACCAAAAAACGTTTGAAAGCACCTTTTGAACTAGATGATCAGTAGTATACACGGAGGGAAAAAAAATTTTTTTTACTAATGTTTAGTAATTGATATTTGTTAATAAAACTGTAAAACACAGATGTCCGAAAACAAATGTGAACCACTGTAAATATTCTTGATTACACCTTAATTATACATTCAATTAATAATTGAGAAAAAATAGAGTATTATCTACAAAGCTTCAGATTATATGTTATCTTATTCAATTTATATCAATTATTTACCTGTGTATAGATTGTAGCTATGATGATCGTAATGCTGTTTTCTTCCAGCTGCTCTTTTAGTTCTTAATCCTGCTCGCTTATGTGCTGTTTTAAAATAGGCTAGCATAAAATGGTTGAAATTCGTCAGCATCTTTCCAGCAGACGATATCCAAATCATGCGGCTCTAAACTATGAGCTGTAAAAAAGTGCAAATAATTAAAACTCTGCAAATGCTTTAAAAGACTTTAGTGAGAAAATAAATGAAGGATTTCAAAATGTTGTTTTTAGTTATTCTAAGACATAGAATTAGAAAAAAGTATATGAAGATTCTACGTGATAGAACAGTGCTGTTTTAAAATAAATTAACAAAAATGGTTGGAATTCTTGAGCTTCTTTCTAGCAGACGATACCCAAATCGTGTGGTGGTAAACTATTAGCTGTAAAAAATTTTAAATAATTAAAATCTCAGCAAATACTTTAAAAGCTCGACGATGATATATATGAAGGATTTCAGAATGTTATTTTAGTTATACTTCTAAAACATAGAATTAGAAAAAAATATATGAAGATTCTAGAAAACTAAATTCAAAATTCTACAATGATCAAGAAAATTAATGAACAGTAAAACATTTTACATGACTAGTCGCTTACCAGTTTTTTTAAATCTTATTGACTAAAGAGAACATATTCGCTTTTCGGAATTATTTTCTCTATTCAAATTTTTAAACACTTAAAATTCAAATCTTGGCGAGAAAGAGATGGTAAACAATATACATAAGCAAAAACGAAAACAGAATTTACTAATTTCATACATATATAAGCATTCCACTCCTTTTTAGTTCACAATTTATTTACTGCACACACACAGAAGCAATTTATAAAATAACAATACAGAATAAATTTGTATTCATTACAATTTCGTACGCAATTTGTGAAATAAACCATACAGTCAAACTCGCTTATAACGAGCGCGAAGAAACAGCTACATTTGCTCTTTATAACCGAATGCTCAATTAAAAAAAAAATTTTTTTTAAACTATAATATACATGCTTACTTTATTTTTTATGTCTGTACTGTGGCAAAAAACGCCACAAAGAAGAATTTAATAGATATTTACACACCATTATCTATAGACTCAATTAAAACTACGTTATAAGAATAAACATTTCAAAAGTGGCAAGAAAGGTGGGGTTATGATACGACTGGGAGGAATGTATATAGAGTTCTTCCAAAGGTTAATTCGAAAAGACTATACCGTAATAAACGCTCAATCAATTATTAACGGGACATGGTCAATTTCCTAATTACTATTACAAATTTCATAAAAGGTATATAAATTGTCTCTGTGGTCAGCTGGACCACCTGGCGACACGTTCACACGATATTAGTATTCTCCACTTACAGAACCTATCAGAACAGAATACTATGGAAACATTGCGAAGATTAACGAAAAGTTCCTATATAACAACTGAAAAGGCTTAATTGGGCATCACAAGGATTATCATGAACTTAAACAGATACGAATATTTTATTTTAGGAGATTAGTAAATATTGTTATATTAGTAAAGATCTATTTGATTTATGTATAGAAGCCAGAACTGTTCACTGGTAATCAGAGATTGATTATTCTATAGGGTAGGATACGAACTACACGAAATTTAATCGAAGACCTTCCTTCTTATCTAATCAGAAGACCCTCTTCTTAGCGCCAACTTCCGCACAACGAACAATAGTAGCCCCACCTTATATACGAAGGCTGAAACAGAAACACGCCAACTGCGCGACTTTGGCTTTTGCTTTTCGTCGCAAGAAGAGTCAAAAAGTTATTTATCCTTATTATTGGGATATTTCATCGAGACTTCATCCCTGTATTTTCGTTTATCAGATATTGTAAAAATTGTGCATACAAAACAAATATTAAATTAAAAATCTGGTATATGCTGAAGTAAAAAGCAATTTATTTTACAATTCAGTTATAGTTTTATAATGCTTAAAACACTAATAAGCCAAATCTTGTTTATTCTCCACAGGTTATAGGAATATATGTATATATATATACGCTATATATATACACGCTTTTGCAAAAAACTCGAAGCACCATGAAGGAAATGGTTGTTTTTGATGAAATTGAATATGTGTATAGCTCATACACAGATAATAAAATTATTAAAAAGTACAGGTCATAGTACCTGTTCACGGCTTTCGATCACCCATTGAGTTTTCAAATTAGTAGTTCGGTGTGGACCGGTGGTGTGGCTAGAACGGACGTGGTCAGAGCGGACACATAAGATTTCGTGGTCAGAGCGGACACTGCGAAACTCATCGTGGTCAGAGCGGACACATTTTTTTCCCCCATCATGGAACAGATAAAGGGTGCAGATAAATAAGTACATAAATACTTTTAAAAATCACAAATATAGTTTAAAATAGTATTTTAAGTGGCAAATCTCTTTCACGTGGAATAACGTATTTTTCACCGAAGTTTTCTGTTTTTGCACTCGATTATCGAATTACAAGGATAAATACATTTTTGCCAATCAAATTTAATTATTTATATTAAATTGTTAAGATATTATAGTGCAAATGCATTTTAAACATAGCAAAATGTAATAAAAATAAAAACTTTCAGAGAAATATTTAAAAATTAATAGTAAGTAACAATAGAATGAAGGGTATGAACGAACTCCAGGGATTTTGTGGAAAACTGTATTTTAGAGTCAAATAAATATTAGAACAGGTGCACCTGCCATAAAATTAATTAGTTTCATTAATGTAAGTAAAAATAAATACTAAAAGTAAAATATACAAAACAGATACAAGTAAGTAAAAGAAAAATAAATACAAGTAAATAAATACTAATTAACCTTTATTATAAAGGCATAAATATCATTTACCATTGGATTTAGTCCAACCTAGTTACAAAACTTAAAGATTTCAGACATTTTTCTAAATTGTTTGATGTTTCGAATTCCTTAAGGATGTTTTCAATTCTTTCATCCAATTTTGCGTATGCTTTTTTCCTTTTTATTCCAGGGTCGCCTAATTCTCTGGATTTCAAATTAAAAGACACTTTTTGTGTTTCTTCTTTTAGTATTCTGACTAATAAGTGGACATTAGGCTGGTTTCTGCCAGTGATTGCATTTAATTTGGAATTCCACCCTTCAACAGAATTATTTGTCCTATGACGCTGTCCATATACGTTCCATACTTTAATGGGCATATTTGGATTGTCCATCCACTGCTCGACAAAATAATCAATGAATGTGGTAAGTTTGTCAATGCTAAAAGCTTTTTCCCATACAATGCTCCAAGCATCATCTATGTGTTCCATTGGCAAGTAAGCTAATGCAGAAATCATTCTACAAACATTTCTTATATCTTCGTTCTCTTTATATTCCTTTACTAGACCCACTTCTTGTATCTTACGCCACAAACATTGATTAAAATGAAAGTTACAACCGGAAATAGTCGAACTGGGAAATTCTAACATACAACTATTGATGGCTGCGGCTTCAAAATCCAATTTTATAATGTCCGGCTTCCACTTAGGGCACCAACGTTTCACTTCCTGAAGCATTGCAATGTAAGTTGCTTGTCTCTTATCAGGCAGAAATGCAAAAAGCGCTGGGTAAACGTTGGTCTCAGTTGCTGTACTCCTTAAATCGACGTGTATTGTATATATTTGAGCAAATTGTTTCGGACAACTTTTAAATGTTCCATCTAAGAAAAAAGTCTTTCCATTTTCCAAAAGGTACAGAGATTCTTCTCCTCCAAATACTAAAATCCTGTTACCTTGGTCATTTTGAAAGTCTAAGCGAAGAAAGTTTTCTCCATTAGAAAGCAAAAGTGTATCGTTTGCAAACTGAATGTCATTGGCATTTTGGGGATTTTGAGTAGCTCCCAAAGCCTTTCTCCTCTCCTTACATAAAGCAGTTTTGGCATTGGAGTATGTCGGTATTTTAGCAACGAAATCATAACCTTTCTGATATAATTCTGAAAGTTCTTCTTGAAATATCTGGGGAACGGGAACTGATGTTTCTTCTCGGACTCTTTTTCTGCAAGTCTCTAACTTCCTTTTAACTTCGATCTCAGGAACGTTGGGCGGGCAGGAATGTTCAGTTTTCTTCAGTACTTCGTACTGAAAATTTGTCTTCACATTTCCTTTACAATGATGTGTCTTTTCTTTTACACATACCCAACTCATTCTTAATTTATTTTTTCGGTGTAAACGGTGTGGGTAATCATCTACAACTAAACATTCTTTTCCTTTTTTTTGTACACAGTAATTTTGTTGAAATGGCTATGGGTTCCATCACAAATTTTTTCGACGATATAAAACGACATACACACTTCAGGATCGAACATCTACTGAGAAAATGAGAAAGGCCTTCTCTCTCAAAAGTATCGGCTTATCTCTACAACAGGTGCAAAGCTCGAAACTACACAATAGATCACATTTGACTGATTAGGGAAATAACACAACAGGTGCAAGAATGTCCGCTATGCCCACCCAGCTCCCCTCACGTGTCCGCTCTGGCCACGTAACCGTCGAACCGCCCCTGGCGGCAATGCATGCTTGAATTCGTCGAAGCAAGGAGTGGTAGAGGTTCCTAATGTCATCCTGTGACACATTCTACCCGGCATTCACCAGTTGTCGCTCCAGATCTGCGATATTTTGTGGTGCCCGAATCTGGTGGCCAACCATGTTTCAGACATGCTCGATTAGTGAAAGATCTGGTGACCTTGCTGGCCAAGGAAGAGTATCAAACGCACGAAGACAGTCCAGAGATATGCGAGCGGTATGTGGCCTGGCATTATGGTGTTGAAAAATGGCCCCAGGATGACGTGCCGTGAAGGGTAATGCAACCGGCTGCAGGATGGTATCAACATATCGTTGAGCTGTTAAAGATGTACGGAGGATGACCTACTGTAATAAGAAATAGCGTCCCACACCATCACACCAGGGGTTATGACTGTGTGCCTTTGTAAAACAAAGGCTGATTGAGGCCGCTAACCCCGTCCCTTCCTGACACGAACACGGTGGTCATTTGCTTCCAAAATGAAGCGGGATTCATCGCTGAATACTATACGATGCCAGTCTGATGGCAGCCATGATGACCGGCTGCGACACCACTCCAGACTACTCCGCCGATGTTGTGGGTTCAAAGACAAACGTCTTACAGGGTCTGTGAGAGTAACCACGCTTCACACAAGCGCCATGGGATGGTGGACGGTACCACGGGAGGTAGAGACGTGGCTGTAATGCGTTTAATAGCCGACAATGATACCGTTGGGGCGGTTCGGGCCTGGCGAACAATCATGCTATCTTGCCTCTCATTTGTGCTCCTTGGCCTTCCAGAGCCTTCATTTCGTCGGAAATTTCCTTGTAGCAACCATTGCTGCCAACATCTTTGCCTTGCAGGTGGCGGTCTATTGTTCTGTATGACCACCCAGTTTCACGCAGCCCTACAATGCGACCACGTTCGAAGTCGTTTAGTAGTCCGTAAGGTCTTCGATATCGTCGTAATGGCATCTTTAGTTGCTGCTTAAGAGAATTACAATGACAGCAGCAAAAAAAGATAAATTTTCCGCCTCTGTTACTGGTTTTATACTTTGCGAATTGCGCACTAGAAATGCGCGCTATGATCGCAATTCCTGTTCATTTGCCTTGAAACTTTGATCATTTGCATGTTCGATCAAGATGTTTTTGCATATCAAATTTCGTCACGATCGCAAAAGTCCTTCTTGGTGCTTCGATTTTTTTGTAAAAGAGTGTATATAAATTTTGACCTACATAAAACCAATAGATTAATGACATACAAAAAACTTATTATGTATACATATATACACACACATACGTTTTTTGATTATATATATATATATAAATCTACCTATCAAATATCGGATTTGTAGCTCACCTTAAATCAGTTTTCTTTTCTAAATATTAACAAATCTTTTTAGATAGTATACAATAGTTTTAACTTTAAAATTTACCATTGTAGGTAAACAGTTCTAATTTAACTTTAAAAATTCCCTTGATTAAATCTAAAAATTAGGTTTGTTAAGCGATTCTAAATTCACACCAATATTATTGTAATAAATGCCTTACTAAGCTTTCCATTTTTAATGATTGAAGTTATTTAATTTTCTTACAAATTTCCTATTTGTAAGAAAATTAAAAATCCTTTTGGCTTAAAACTAGATAATAACCCTCAGCTTTTTGAAAAGGAAGGGTCTTCTTCGGAAGAAAAAACTTTATTCGCGCAGTTGGACTGTGGGCAGACAAGGGGAAGGGGACTTTTATGATCAAAACTTCACTGTACTTTCGTTTGTTTAACAGCTTATGGCAAAGCACTATCTGCCTAAACAGAGGATGCCTTAGTGGGGGACCTTTTATGGGAAATTGGCTTCCATTCACATTATGCATGGAGCAAATTAAGAAAACTCTTATACAACCAACTAATTCGGGAGCCTCGCATTTTCTAAAATAATGAATATTTTAATAAACTGAAATGCAATTTTGGTTACGTTACTGTTGCAAAATGTGTTGAAAGATAAGTCGTTCTTATCTCTTAGAAACATATTGTTACGTTTTTATCTTCTTCGTACGTGCGTACGTTAAAGGGTTCGTGGATTTGGAGTGAATAACGAGGACAGCACTTGATAGAGTAACGAAACACACTTTAGTAGCCAGTATTTTTTAAGACAGCTCCAAAATCACTTTTACAGTCGTCGAAGAACTACTATAAACACGCTGAAACAATCAGCGACGCAGCCTTCAGACCATCAGGCTATAACGGTGGAGACAGCTTCACGGCAAAGCACCAGAGTACAACTCCCGACTCTGCTCGGCACTCCACGTACTCTCGAGACTCTGCACTCGAAGATACGCTAGAGTACAGCTCAAGACTCGGTTCAGTCGTTCTCGGAGCTCAACACACTCTAAGATGAAACGCGACAATGCACTAACTCGCGATACACTAAGAAACTCTCTCAATGCACTCAACGACCAGCTCGGCTACAAGACACTCACTCACTGATTGACTATCAACTCGATAGACTCCGAACTGATTGACTCTCCGCGTACCAGCAGGGTTTATATAGCTTTTGGCTTGTGTTCGAGAACATTCTGGGCTAAACCAGTAAGAATTCGTTCCAGAAGGTTCTATATCCGTCTATCACATATCGCCAAATGGGCGATTTCTCGCCAAATGTGGAAACCCTGCCGTCCATTGTCATTTTTGGCAACCCTAACCCTGCTTTGCAGAGAAGCTATCTTATTGAGCCCAGACATTTCGTAACAATATTTTTATTAAATTTACTTCTCAGCCTTTTCAAAGGGTTTCTCATTTTATTGGAATGCTTTGCATAATTAATTATCCACTTTTATTTTGCTTTTTGGTATACTAACATTTCTTATATAATTTCCTTTTCCCGAGATAAATGAATTCGAATCATCAGTTGTAGAAAACATTTTTTTTAAAATTATTTTCAGTGTCTTTAAAGTTTTAACTATTCATTTATGCTGACTGCAATTTCTGTGCTAACGTTGAAAATCAAATAGGAGATAGAAATAAAAAGGCAAAATGCAGCCATTTGCCATGCTTGTTACGATTGCTGCTCTGTTTCATTTTTGAATAATAATCAGAAGTCATTACACACATCAGTGAATCAATTTTTATACTTTGCTCTAAAATTTGTAAGCTTTACCCTTCTCTTACCTTTTAAAAAAATAGTATATTGAAGGCAGAAATATCAAGCTATCTGAATATACTAAATACTTTTAATACTTATTAAGGGAGAGAGTTATTTATAAATCCACGCACTTTAGTTTTCCTTAATTTCATTTGTCTGGATTTTGAAATCAAACTTACAACGAAGAGTATTTTTAGTCTGCAATTCAAGTTTATTCCAGTACTTAGTTCTTAAGCATTAGGAAATCTAAATAAATTATATTGTATGCTGAGTAATTTCGTTTAAAATGTGATCGAACGGAGAAAACGTTAAGTAGTCTGCTCTGTGGAAATTGGTTTATTCGATTGTAGTAAAGCACATGAGGGCTCTCTACCTAAAGGATTAAAGAAGAATTTTCTAAGATAAGTTGGCTTGTATTCATGTCTTAATACATAAGAAAAATCACGGAAATATTCAACCAAACAACCAATCCGCTCTTGGACCGATTTACCAGTGCTCAGCAGTCTCATCCATTCGGCCACTAATGCATGAATTCGAGTCATATCTTAGTTTCGTTTTCTTGGTCTAAGCTCATTTGATCATCAGGATCTGAGCTAAGTGTTTTACTTGTATGGTTACAGTTAATATCAAAATTATTCGTTTGGAGGCAGAATTGAAATGAGATGTCATACAGGACAGTGTGATAATATTTATTTTTTACTGTTTTATCCAAGCGAAATTTTATCTCGCTGAATGAAGGGGGGGGGGAGAATAAACAAAGTTTGAAATTAATTTGCATTAAACATAACTGAAGGTTCGGTGATTCAACCTCTTTTAAAGATTCTTACAGTATTTCACGTTTTCTGATCATGTGGCCCTGCTAAGCTAGATGAGAAAAATGAAGCTACAGAGCACATAATTTACTAGTATTAAGTGAAGATCAGGATATCGATGCGACAGGAAGGACGCCACGCTCCCTTAGATAATAAAAACCTTAACTGAAGAAATTCACATTTTGCAATAAAAGTAGATAGCGCTTATGTTTAAAAGGGTCAATTATTTTTCAACATCCGTCGAAGCATTTATGACAAATAATAATAAATCTGAAAGCTTTCAGATTTTACATTACGTCCAAAGAGGTGTTTTTTAAAGTTTTTGGATGTTACCTTTATTTATTAAACATCATGTTTTTTGCAATTAAACCATAAAATTCAATTCAATAGAAATAGCGCAAAATAATTTTAAAATGAGAATTTTAAAATTTCCGATACACAGTTTCGTGCGCTGGAGATTTTTTTTTTTTAACCCCTCCAGTATAGCGTTGCCACTGCTCGCTTTGAAATCATCGAGTTTGTTAATCAAAAGTTCGTTAAGGGTTATCGGAAGACAAAAATATTCCAAAAATGGTGATTTAGAATTTTTGCTTCACCAAACTTTTATCTCTATGAAAATTAGATCTGTGAAAAATCTAGTTTTAATTTTATCATCGAACACTTTGATCAATGAGGATTTTTACATGAAAATGCATTTTTCTCCGAATGTGATATTTTATACTCGATGTACCTTTTCTCAAAAACTACTGCTCACAGGTATCTAAATTTTTTATGGCTTATTTATTATATTTCCTAATACTTGTAAGAAAAGTGATAAATTTTACTGTGCCTAATGCAAAATTCTGTAAATTACTCTAAAACTCAAAATGATACAAAAGCTCATTTCCGTATAATCAGACAAGTATACTTTAATTACATAAAAAATTTCAAACGTGTATCCATAGCAGGTTTTGAGAAATGGTACATCGAAAGTGGCCAACTTAATACCGTCGGTATAGGAGTTTCCGACTCCCCTTAAAGTATTACAAAATATGAAATCGATAATAAAACAAATTCCAAATTAGACCTTCCAGATGTCCATATTCGATGGATGATTACGTTATTCAAAATTTGGTGACTCTACGTACCGTTGTTTTATCACAAATAATGCAGAGCTCTAATATTTGGTGGCAACAATTTAAAAAGTGTTTCGCCGTTTATAGTGAATGAACGCACAGTGCCAAAACGAAATTAATAGTCTTTCTGGGCAAATTGCCCTTTTGGACTAATTATTGTCAGAATATGTAGAAAATTTGCTAATTAATATTCCATTATTTTATGGGAGATCTGCAATAAGTATGTTCTTAAAACTACAGTAGGGGTATATGTAATTAACTGATAATCCTGAAAGCTCTATATTTGTTTCATTTTTTATTTCCATTCTTAATATTCGTACATTTCGAAAGTAAGATTCTCTATAAACCTACCGGATAAAAGAATTAGTAACAACAGCGACATATGTTCGAAACAAAACTAAAGGCAGATTTTAAAGGGCAAGTATGCGAGAACAAAGTAATGCATTGTTTTCTTTCCATGAGTAGGACATTTCCTGGGGGAAAAAATCAAAGTGGTTGACCCATCATGCGAGCTCAAAAGACCCATTAACGTTCAAAAGACCACCCGATTTCCCCTCACCATTAACGCACTCAGACACAAACGGACACACGCTGAGGTGTCGTAGTCTTGAAGCCTTAGGGGATAGAATGGTCGCTCACTGGTCGAGCAGCAGTGGATGCGCAAATATCGGGAGGTATATCATTCAGCCTCCCGAAAGAAAAGGTTAAATGTATTTTGAGAATTAATTTTCTGTAAATTCAAAAGCAAATGCATAATAATTATTGCTCCTTCCATTTGATTTTTCTTATTTTCATGAAAGGCGTGGTTAATGTAGCTCCACCTAGGGAGGTAACTTTGAAAATGAGTAAATATGTATACTTAAATAGTTACGTTTCAAAAAACATTTATTTTCTCAATGTAAAAATTATAACTAATCACTTCTTTTGCGATTTGACTTTAAAATATGAATGAGTACGTTCACGCTGTTGTATTAGGGTGGAGTTAACTGTTCCTCCTCCAGCTATGATTCGTAATTCTAGATTGTAATATTAATAAATGTAACATACGAATAGCTTCGCAAATATTTTTTTACTTATTATTTATTCATCTTTTGATTTCTTTCCATTGCGATACATTTTGTTTATTCCTAACTCTCTCAATATTCAACTACCGACTTTATAAATTCACGGCAGTTTTCGGATAACCGACTTTATAAATTCACTATACTGTCTAATCACTGGTACTCGGCGATGCTTTGCATTGCAATAAATACATGAATGCATATTTTTATAATACATCGCAAGTTCTTATGTGACTAGACAATCGAGATTTCGAGATTTTTGAAGGCTGGAACACGAGTTGCTGCGATTTCACGCTATTTTTCAGCATTTAAGAACTCGGGAGTCAAAATGGGTAGCGTGATGATTAAGTGCAGCTTAGCGCCATCTATCGAAATAAAATTCATCCGTTTTTTGAAAATGGTCGAATTTATCGACTAAGGGGTCGAAGCAAGAAACTGATATTTCCTAATTGGGTTTTTGAATAGTCAGGACAAAGCATGCGCGTGGTCTGAGGCAATGTCTGAGACTTATTTTCTGGATAAGCGTCCCGTTGTAAAAATATTGTATTTAATTTTTTATTCAACGCTAAATACATCAAAAAATTTCTCTAATAAAAAATTTTTACTCAAACCTTTTTATCGCTTCTCGGCCTTTTGGCTAAGATCAAAGTGTAGTATCTGTTCTTATCAGCTTAATATCTGATACGACATCCATAGGATGTCAAGATATTAAACTAATTTTTGCAGATAGGCTTGTGGTTAGGAATTTATTCCGCCCTTGCCACGGGTTGGCCTGCTATTGCACTACTTGCAGGATCGGCCCATAAAATTCAAAGAAAAGATTCACTCTCATAGAAGTAGCTCTCTTATCTAGGGATGCTCGTATTCATTTACTTCCTCGTTAAAACTTGCCCCTACTGTCTATGCAGACTACCTTGTTCAGATGTGCCTATTTGAAAAGACAAAAACCAATTACAAAAGAATGCGAATCTTACAAAACTAATTCCGAGTAGAAATGACTAAGCCGCCATGCTTTGTCGCAAATAGCAGCTTCTCAAATGATAATAAGGCCCACCAGCGGTAATGTCGCTGAACACCGGAAGTTCTGTCCGAGGTTCGAATCTCGGAAACGAGCTGACTGCATGGGCGTTTTCGTGGTTTTCCCCATGTGTAACGTGTATACGAGCCAGTTTCTCTTAGAAAGTTCTCCACGAAGGCATCACTTCCCTCAGATAGCCCTCGAGGCATTGACGTAATCATATAAAAACAAAACCCAAATGATAATAAAATGAAGATATACATTTAAATCAAACTAGAATTAAAACCGAATTTCTGCAACTCAGTCGAAAAACCACCTAAAACCTGACCTTCTGTATATGCACACCCTGTCTGGGACATGAGAAAGAAATCAATATAAAAAGAATGCAAATTATATAGAAGTAACCTCTACGGGAAATGACTAACGCACTATGCTTTGTCTCAAGAAACAGCTTTCCCTAGTGATCTTAAAATAAACAAGCAATGGCAAACCTGCCCTTCTCTATGTTTGCCCCGTTAGCGGCATGCGATCCCCCCCCAAAAAAAATCGAAAATCCTATGAAACAAACCCCATTGCACTCGTGCTTTATCATAAATAACACCTTCCCCTGACTTGCTGCTACTAAATTTCTACAGTCGAAACCCAAACCCTCTAATAAAAAAAGAACATAGTTTACCGGCAAAGGAAACTCCTTCCCCGCTAATACACTTCTAAACTAAACAAAAGCACAGCCCCAAGCAATAAATAAAAGGACCACCCACCCATGTCCAGCTCGTCGCCTTTTCATTGAAACCTGATAACATCAGATCACTCGTCTCCCCCAAGACGGGAACGATTTCTCCTTCTCTTTATTGCGGTATCAATTTACACGGTTCATTTTACGGTATCAATTTAGGCAGAGCTAACTATTTCTACTTTGCACTATGCTGGTACTTCATACAATATAAAAACGGTAAAGAACAAAATGTAGTCAGCGTGTGGCGCCATCTCTTAGTGGAAATGCGCAATAAAATAATTAACTGTAAACTTGTGGTTAAGATAATATAAACAGCAAAAACGCAGACAGAGCGTACTTGAACAACGAACGATAATTTTGCATGAATAATAAATTACTGCATAGAGTGGTCAAAAAGGCGTCAATAATTGCGCCTCTTTTTGGTAACGAGCGAAAAGTTCATTTACATTTCGTAATGAACCTTAATATTAATTATTCACATTAATTGCTCATCAATGAAAGAAAAAATAGCAGTCCTTTTTTCTTGCATGTACAAGCTTATGTATGAAAAACATTTAGAGATTTACACCTTTTACAGCAAGATGTGACTAATTATTTTACTTTCACAAGATTCATACGGAAGGTTTAAAAATAAGGTTTGATTATAAATATAAGAACGCTGATGAAAAGTAAGTGATAGGTACTGATATAAATTACTGATAAAAACAAACAAAATGAGCTCCGTTCTTTGCACTCTTTGATTTCATTTAATTTTATACAGTAGTGTACTTCTATTTATGAAATGGGCGTGGCTAAGTTACTTCACCTGCTTAACGGTAACAACTGTACAAACTATTTCGAAACAAAGTGTTAATTTTTCATTATTCTTATAAACTGTTGTCCTTTCAGAATCCTTAATTGCTATTCTAGTGACGGTATCCTTTCAGAGAAGGCATATTTAAGTCACTACTTATTCAAGCAAAGTTTGCTGCTCTTGTCGCCAAATATGTGCCGAAGGACCAAATGTGGTAACCTGTTTGTTGAGTCGACACCACACCACCGACAGGCAGGAGCAGCGTCGTTGCTAACAGATCGAAAGAATGATAATCACTCCAGTAATTTTTCGGTTGTAGGAAAAAAAAAATTCATCCGGAAAAAAAAAAAAGGAAAGATGTAACCATTATTTCCAATGAGGAAAATGAAGCATTTTTAGAAATATCGCTAAGCTGGGAGAAAAAAGTTTTATTACAATCACTATAACTTCGGACTAGCGGAAACGTCTGTCATGATTGCAGGAAGCTATGCGAGCTACTGGCTTGTGCCTTAGAAAAAATCGACTCCATGGTAAAAATAGAGATTGTCCAGCGGGTCATTGTCAGGTCATCAGTAATTGCTCCTCTTGCAACCTATGTATAGCTTTAAGCTGTGGTTCAGTGAAACATTGATTGTCGCATAATTGAATAAGAGTTTAATGAGCCAATCAGCGTTGGTGCATAAGAGGACAATGGACGATGATTGTAGCAAAAATCGCCCAAAAATTGGGGAAAAAAAATTTCATATAA
>KK112025.1:0-35214 GCA_000611955.2 Stegodyphus mimosarum | reverse complement strand
TTAAAAAAAAAAAAAAAAAAAAAAAAAACGCTTGTGTGTAAAATTATTCTTAAAGCATTTGAATACGCTTGTTTATCTTTTTAGTTACATTTAAATGTCAGTAAAAATTTCGAGAAACGTTATTTTAATTTCCGCGACTAATATTTTTTACTACAGTACAAAGTCCAAGACCCGGACGTCCAATATCCGGATGATCTAAAATCCGGATATTAAAGCCACCACCAAAAAAAAAAAAAAATTTTTATGCTTTAGGCATGCGCATTTGATTTTTTTTCCCCCGTAAGAAAATATGTGGAGAATCCCGATTCTTAATTTGAGTTTGGCACTAAATAAAACACCTCGTTATTGAAGAAACAATCATTTTAGCATAAAGTAATTTGGCTGCCTAGCAGCGTTTCTCCTTGGCATACATCTCAAATATATTATCTAATGTTTTATATCCTCTGATGTCAACCTGGCGAATCATTATTTATTATACATTTTGCTTTCATCACCGTATGTTTATCAACACATGATGCAATGACTTGAGCAGCGATCCCTAAACAATTTTTTTTTATATTAGTAACTGAATAACAAAGAGTGTGGAAACCTTTTTTCTTGACATTGCGCTTGGCGATGATTTAAGTAAAATGCGCTAAATGTTGACAACGAAAAATTTAACGAAAAATTTCTTTCCATATGCCAAAAATAGATTTTGTTAATAATACTCATAAGCCAAAAGATTACATTTAATGCTATTTGAATTAAGAATAACTGATTTCTTATTAAGTAAAATGCGCTAAATGTTGACAAGGAAAAATTTAACGAAAAATTTCTTTCCATATGCTAAAAATAGATGGTACTTACGTATTAACGCAACCAACTTGGCGCAGTTTGGTGAATTTTTACCAGTGAAAAAGAAAAAGTTACTTATTGGGTTCAAGATGGTGGTTTGCTCTCCTTTGTTTAGTGATTCCCAAACCATCGTTATTTATAATAAGTCGGTAAACAGTACCAACATATGAAAAGAAAATATACTTTAGCAATTTAAAATATAAATTTTAACTATTAAGTAAGGATTACATTACATGATATATTAAGAAAATAAAACACATACATTCTTCTTCAAATCTTTCTGTAATATTTTTGCACTGTTCTTCTTTCGAAGTACACAGCGATCTATTTTGGCTTAAAAAAATTAGATAATTGCGGAGACTCGCCTTCGTGCAAACCCCGGCAGCATATAAGCATTCTGTACCGCACCACGCACATAGGGAAAAATCCGTCCTCGCGATTGGATATGGCTTCTGATGACATCATTTCCTCTACGTTTAGGAACGCCTTGACTTTGCTTGGGCTCGAGGGTACATCTCCATACAGTTTGTTTGCATTTTGATAGCAGTACCGAAAAGATTATTACGTGCGCTATATTTCTGTTGCTATGAGATTACACTTTTTACAACATTGTAGTGTTGTTAATTTAATATAAAAAATGTAGTGATTGCTTTTCCTAGAGAGAAAAAGGCATTATTTCTTCTTGTGCTAACTCCGCAAATGTGTATTAAGTGCAGAGATTTTTAATAAATGTATTTTCAATTTAGAGCTCTTCATATTAATGGTTTTATGATTATTATTTAATTGCTTCATGTTCATTGTATATCTACTATCTGATGATGCAATCTGCAAAAGCATGAGACAAGTTAATTTTCAGAAATAGCAAAAACGACATTGGCAGCTAACATTACATAAGTATACAACAAATTCGCAATATTTATAATCAGTCTGAAAAAGTAAAATTTACTTTTGAAGTCAGACTAATATAGATTTAGAATAGAGATACGTTTTAAGTTGAATAATATTACTTTATTACCCATTTTTTAATGCGTACCATTTGTTTGTACCCTTGCATAAAAATAGTGTTTGTCAGAGAAGAAAGTTTATTTTCTTATACACGTGTATTAAATTCAG
This sequence comes from Stegodyphus mimosarum, assembly GCA_000611955.2. Taxonomy (NCBI): domain Eukaryota; kingdom Metazoa; phylum Arthropoda; class Arachnida; order Araneae; family Eresidae; genus Stegodyphus; species Stegodyphus mimosarum. Next base: position 33,267 of record KK112025.1, on the reverse strand, counting down.
CGACAGTACTGAACGCACATTTTTTCTTCAGTTCAAGCAACAGATATATTAGAATGACACGGAGAAATAGCATAATAATTGCAAAGGAAATATTTTCTGCAATGTGAAAGAAACAGAATGCAAAAAAATTGCAATAGTAATAATATACTTTTACTATCACACAATGCCTTTATAGTTGGATCGAGATCGTCCTGTTTTGGTTTTCGCACTAAATTCATTCACCTACTTATATAATCTAAGCACTTAATATAAGATCGCATCTGATATCAACAAAGATTTCATAATTTTATTATTCCATGAAAAGGGAAACCATGTGCAGTGCAGCCATGTGAAAAAAAAAAGATAATTTTCACTTTTTTGTGTCACTTATGTACGTTATTCAGTGAAAACAAACCCCGCCTAAACGTCATTACGCCAACAGAAAATGATGTCATCTGAAAGTATGTCCAATCGGAAGTACGGATTTTCCCTATGCGCGTGGCGCGGTACAGAATGCTTATATGCACCCCGGCAACAGCGGTTATCTAGGAAAGTGTGAAACCTCGTTGTTGTCTTTAGAAAATTTTCAGGAAAATTCTGTATTCTTTCAGAAAATTTACCGCAGTTTCTTTCATTGTTGGCAAATTCCACAAGCTCATATTTTACAATTAAGGCAAAAAATATCACGATTTGTTTATAAAAACCGTTGGAACTTGGAATACAGCGAAATAGAACGCACACGGAAAACTTTGCTTGACCGAAGCACTGTTATGAGCATGGTTGCCAGAAATTTGGCGTGTTTTACTGAGGTGGTTGCGTTAATACGTAAGTACCAAATAGATTTTGTTAATGATACTCATAAGCCAAAAGATAGGCTGTTATAATTGAAGCAATTTTATGAAAACTACAGTTTGAACGTTCGATCATGTCGAAAAGAGTTTCTAATTCTGTAGTAGGGCCTACAACGCGTAAGCATGTTTCGATGTCCATTAAACAAAAAGTGGAATTGCTGCAAAAAAATGGATATAGGTATATCCTTCTAAAAATTATGCGAGGAGTATGGCATTGGAAAGTCAGCTGTATGTGACATACCAGAAAAAGAAACTTTATGAATTTTTTGTGGATTCCGACACCCCACTCGCAATGAATAATCGAAAAATTATTCGCTATGCTAAAAATGATGATCATTACAAAGTGATGATTGAATGGTTAGACAGAGATGCAGCGAAGGCGTGTGATTGACGGGTCCAATGTTAATGGCTCAAGCCAAAATACTTCATGAAGAAATGAACTTAAAAACCGAGTGCACATATTCGATAGCCTGGTTAGCCAAATTTTAAAATCGCCGTGGTTTAATGCAATTAAAATTTCAGTTGAAAAGATTCAGCTGATTCTGAAGCTGCTGAACTATTTGCAGATCAATTCATTGAACTCATTAATAGTGAAACGTTATCTCCAAGACAAATTTACAAAATTGATGAAATTGGTCTTTTCTGACAATGTATACCGCGAAATATCTTAGCAGCCTCTACAGAAAAGACTCCAAAGTGGTTTCAAAGATTCCACAGATAGACAAAAAATTTTAACAGGAACAAATTCTGCAGGAATGCACAACTGTAAACCTTTCGTAATCGGAAAAACTACGCTACATCGAGCATTTAAAGCAGTAAAGATTTTCCCATTGCATATCATACATATGAAAGACCACGGATGACACAAATGTTAATGTATTGTTACGGATTTCATATTTATTTAGTTATGTATTTAGAATTGTAACTAAAATTACTTTATTTTGCTGTGCAACGCAGACGATTTTGAAGAGAAAGCTAAGTCGGAAAAGTAAAAATAAAAGAGAGCGTGCATTTAAATATTTAATAAATAAATATCTCGAAATTTCTGTTGCCATCGAAAAAATAGGTTTCACCAGAATGTTCTAGTAAATAATTAAAAAGCTTATAAAAGCCGAATTAAAACACCTCAGCTCAGTTGTATCTGTTTTAAGCGAACTGTTGTTTACTCAATGCTGTTATTGATAGTAGCGAATTCGCTGTGAGATAGAATTAGTTTCTCTGTTTTAAATTGAGTTCTGTTTAACGTTTGAGATATTGTGATATTGTACGAATAGCTCTGAGGAAATATTTCAGTATTTTGTTAACGACTTGCGCATTCAATCCATTACAAACCCGTACGCACGCAACTGTATGATTGGTTTGAAAATCATTTCATACCCGAAAATTTGAATTCGGTTGGTTTACCTGATGATGCAAATATTGTCCTGACTGTAGTTAACTGTTTGACTCATATTTCACTTAAAGTTTTAATAAAAGGTAACGTATCCATGCTATTCTTTCCTCCAAGTCCATCAATCAGCCTATGGATATCAGAATAGTGCGTGGGCTGAAGTGCAAATATAAAGTCGCATTTTTAAAATCCATGTTAAATTTCTTAAATTTGGAAGACGATTCAAGAATTTTTTAATTATCTTAGAATAAAATCTGTTGTGTGGAACATCGCAAGACCGTGGGAGAATGTGCCTTCAGATACATTAAAAAGTACTTGGGATAATTTATGGCCATCTACCATATTTCATGGTGAGGATGATAAGATGATAGTCGCGAATTTGAAAGCTTTCGGATATCGCAAACCACAGGTGAAATTATCCAATTAATGGATTTTGTAAAGAAATGTGGAGAAGCGGTAATAAATGAAGATGATATAACAAAGTTTTTCATTGCAATCATCAATTAATTAACGGACAGCGAAATCTGTAGTTATGGTTCTAGATCCAGAAAACACCACTACCTATAGTAAAGTGACCAGATTTTAACATTGGTAAAGCGGGACACCATTGACCGGGGGGGGGCGAGTTCTCGATTAAAATTTTGGCCTATGGAGCAATAAAAATTTCCATAGGAAGCAAAAATAGTATTGTAATATATTTTTTTAATTCCAAAATAAGTACAATTTACAAATATAATACATTAAAAATATGTATAGTACACTGGTTATCATAAATTAAGAAAACATCACAAAAATCATGATTACTGAAAAAGTTACATGTAAGAATGTTATGAAACTTACCCACAATATGACACACATAGTAAGGTACCAAATAACATAAAAAGAAATTACCAGACAATTATGGTAGTATAGAAATTAGCACATGTATTAAATGAGCAAATCGAAGGTGTCAGTTTGCTATAGGAAAAGTAACTTCAATATGGAATATGATCGCATCTAGAAGCAATACAGCACATACAGCGATGTGCGATGCTTTCAATTATGCGGTCTATCGGTTCCATAGGAAACGAGAGCAATTGCTCTTGCAAAGCAGTCGCAAGCGCAGCAAGGGTCTGAGGAGGCGGACTGAGAGCAGCTAGACGTCTCCCTGGCCACTCCATGCGCGTAATTGCTTAATGTTGAAGACAATCATCTACGATGAGAGTCCTGTGTGGCGTCCTGTAACAGGAAAACTTCACTTATTGCCCCGACATATGGGCGCATATAAGCATCAAGGATGTCATCTCTATAAACCTGAGCATTCGAGGTTCCCCTTGGAAAGACAAAGATCTATGCGTCCACCCAAAGAGATGCCACCCCAAACACAGACACTGCCTCTTCTGTATGCATCTCTTTCACGGATGTTTGACGGATGATAACGGATTCCAGGTTCTCTCCATATCAAATAACGCCTACTATCGCTTTCTAGACTAAACCTGGACTCATCCGTAAAGCGAATAGCCCTCCATTGATCAGGCGTCCAGTGGACATGTTGTCGTGCCCACTACAAAAGGCCTCTCCTATGGCGTGACGTGAGCGGCACGCAAATGGCTGGTCGCTTCGCATACAGACCACCTTCGTGAAGCCTTCTACGCACAGTTGACGTTGGCACCAACCATCCGGTGGCTGCAGAAAGGGAGGATCGAAGAAAAGTCGGAGTAGTGGTTCTATTCCTGCGTGCACATAATGTCAAATATCGGTCATCGGCGCTCGTCGTAGCAGTTGGCCGTCCTTGGCTGAACCTCCTAGATGCCGAATCTGTGGTTTGAAATTGCCTCCAAAGTCTATGAACCGCAGAAGGACTCCCATTTAGCCATCTGGCCACTTCTGTTTAACTTTGTCCTGCCTTTAGTCTCCCAGTGGCTATCCATCGTACTTCTGCAGGCAAATGATGCCTGGATGTCATTATTACGAATTAGCTATCTCAAATTTCTGATGTCACTATGACAGTGAAATATGTGGGCTTGCTTTCAAACATGAACTTTTATGCTCCTCGCAGATGACGTGATCGGAGTGCAACGCCACTAATTTGCATATTGCAGTTTTACTCAGCTATTCTTACTCTTATATTCAAATTTTACACGGTTTGGCTTATTTTTGAGAGAGTTATTGCTATTTTTGTGATTTTCCCTTAATTTATAATAACCAGTGTATTATTTTATTCTTTGGCCTATTTCTCATTTGAGTGAATTTTTTTAGTAGATTGCTGTTTAAAAGGTCATGAAATAAAATATCACTATAAAATATAAATAATACGCGTATACTGCTTGCTAAATTCGAGAAATTTATGCATTTATGAAATAAATTACCTAAATTATCTGAACAGATGATTTGTTGACATCACTTGTTTAACTAGCACTAGCACGCAGGACGATGTCTGAGAGCCAGTTGCAAAATGTTTCCGTCGTTGCCAATGCCAAAAAATGCCATTGTTCATTTACTCCAAACAATGGTAGTCGAATTCTAACAACTGATCAACAATGCGAACTTTGATAACCCGTTCTCAACAATTATTTATTATTGTTAAAGTTTTAACATTATAAAATTAACAAAAATAATATAAAAAAAAATACTGGCAAAATAGCCACATGGCCACCGAAAAACCGTAGGGGAGAGTAGCCTAATTTGGACCAATTTTGTATTTTTCACTATATAGAACGACGGGAGAAGTGCCAATAAAAATTAAGTAGTAGAAAATAAACTCACTAAGTGTACCTTCAAGATAGAACCATTTATTAAATTTTTTAAATTATTTATAACGGTGAAAAATGAATTTAAAAAAATCGTGTCATCGGTTCAATTTAGGAAACCGGTTTCCTTATTCGGACCGCTAATTTCAACCGCGATTTGTAAGGGCTGCTTGTTATTTCCACTGCTTTCTGGGCTATTGGTGCACTGCGAGAAGACGAAGGGCCAGTTGGATTTGGATTTTTCTTTGCCCGCGGTGATATTTTTTTAAGAAATTTCCTAAATCGTTTATTTTCGTTATCACTTCTATCTTTATCATCATCACTACTAGAAGGTGAAACAGGGGTTTCAGAAGGTTGCAAAACATCAGCTGGTGCAAATTGATCATCTGTAAATACATGCCTATTCACCAGCCACGAATGGTTGCCATTCCCGTAAGTTTTTCGAAGGGTAGCATTCTAGGGTTAATTATAATTTATCCATGAAAAAAAATGTCATTGCCGAAATTGGACCGGTTCAATTTCGACAACTGTTTTCGGTCTAACTTGGGAAACTTGAATATTTAATGCTTGATATTGTACAGAAACGTCAAACTAACATAACCTCGCAAAATTATAATTGCAAATTGTAGATAAATAAGCAAGTTTTGTGATGGTATAATAAGACATGTAATTACTTACGTTCAGACGAATTAACTGCTTTCACACTTACGTCGAAATAACAGATTTCCTTAGCCAAACGAATAACACTTCTCTCAATGTAACCAAGAGGCGTTTCTTTACAAACACAATTGCATTAACCTCTTCTACATCTACGTATAACAAAATGCCTATCTCAAATCTCGCAGATATCCAAATAAGGCTACGGTCCAAATTAAGCTACCTTTCCCTATACTCCCTTCCCGTTCCCCCGCTCGTTTTTTTAGCTTGTTATGCATTCTTTTCAAAAATCGGAACTTTTTTAAAACGCCGCGGGATGAGGGGCAAATTGTTAAAAATCGGGACGTCTGGTCACCTTAATCTATAGTGAAGAAACTGATAGAGAGGTTATTGAAAACGAAACAATTTCGATTGACAAGCTAGTCGGAATTCTCAACACAGCAACTACAGGACTTGAACAGTGGAGCTTTGTAACTGAACAAGAGATTATATTTGTCAATAGAATTGAAGAGAAAGTATTAGCATAAAAAACGACGCAAATTAAACAATTTAAATTCAAAGAAATGTTTAATAAAGTAAACAAATAAATATTAAGTTTTAAGTCCAAAAGGGCTTTGTCCCTGAAGGACTATTGTTTTCGTTTTGCGATTTTGCGTCGGAAACATTAAAAGTCTGTATCACTTTTCAAACTGTTGCCACAAAATATTGCAGCCCTGTATTATATTTAAAGAAATTAAATAATGAAGAATGTGCATAAATGTATGTTTCTCGCATTGTGATAAAACGACGGTACCTAAAGCCATCGAATTTTGAATGCCGTCATCCTGCTGCGAATAGAGGCATCTGGAAGCCAAAATTTGAAATTTGTTCTATTAACGATTTCATATTTTGCAAAACTTTAACGAATTTTTGATTAACAAACTCGAGCATTTCAAAGCGGGCCATGGCAACGTTGTACAGAAAAAAAAAAAAAAAAATTATCTGCAGTGCGTGAGATTGTGTAGGAAATTCTAAAGATAGGCTCAGTTTAAAATTATTTTGCGATATTGTTCTTTGACTGAATTTTATGGTTTAAATGCGAAGAACATGATATTCAATAAATAAAAGTAGCATACAAAATGTTTAAAAAACGCCCCTTTGGACGTAATTTAAAATCTGAAACCTTTCAGATTTTTCTTTTCTTTTGTTTATTTTTTTATTTTGATATTCTTTATATCATAAATACTTCATTATACATAAATCACGATTTCATATTTTTAATTTTATAATTTCTACGTGCCAGCTTACTAGATTTAACGTCATGATCTAATATCCGGAAAAATCTCATATCTGGAATCGCTAAAGTCGAGACGAGTCCGGACTTTGTAAGATAGGAATGTGTAGGCAATGAAGACTGCAATTTATGTAAATTTGTTTCACAGTTCTTCCACTGATGACTCACCCAGACATAATTAACTGTCCAATAGGTGTCACATTACGGTGTTTTGTTTTCAACCTAGTATTGCCAAAAATAATAAATTAAATCTCATTCAGCGACAAAAACCGAATTAACAGTAGATGTTTTATCCAAAATACTGCCAATGTATCAAAGACTAGCCAGTAATGAGTTTTTAGCAAGACGCATATCTGGAAAAATACAAGACACTAACGAGAGTTTACGTAGTATCATTTGGACGAACTGCCCCAAAGAAACATTTGTATCCAAAAACAGATTCGAAATGGCTGTTATTAGAGCCATTAGTGATTTTAATTTTGGATGTTTAAGTGCTTTAGCTATGGAACAGGAAGATCTAAATTTATGTGTAATATATATTAAACAGAGGCAAGATAAATGTCGTAATAGACCAAGGCGAAAAGATGTATTCGACTAGATGATACAAGAAAAGAAGCATTGCCAAAATAAAGTAGCTAAACTTTAAAAATTACTGTTAAGTAGCTAAACAGAATGAAAATGCAATTAAGGAAATGGAAACATGTGATACGGGAAGTTTTTAAAGTTATTCATAGTTTAAGAAAAAGTTAGTTGAATTTACTGAAAGTGTTCGAGAAATTTTCTAAAATAATAGTAAGCATTTCTTACCATTCTACAACTTTACTAGCAGAACAAATATTTATGTATACGTAAAACAATGTTAAAATAAATACTATATATTAAATAAAATCGTGTATTAGGATATACCGAGAAGTAAATATTAAAGGTAATCGCAAAATAGCCTTAAAATGTATTTTTCTCATAATCAAATTTTCGTGATTGTTACTTTACGGATTTTGTATTTATTTAGAATTGTAATTAAAATTGTTTTATATTCCCTAGCAACGCAAACGAATTTGAAGAGAAAGCTACGTCGGAAAAGTAAAAATACAAGAACGCGCGCATTTAAACTCAATATTTAATAAATAAATATCTCGTAATTGCTGTTGCCATCCAGAAAAATCGAGAAAATAGATTTTACCAGAATGTTCTCATGAATAATTAAAAAGCTTATAAAAGCCGAATTAAAACACCTCAGTTCAGTTGCTGTTGTTTTAAGCGAACTGTGTTTACTTAGCGCTGTTATTGATTGTAGCGAATTCGTTGTGAGATTGGATTAACTTTCTTTGTTTTGAATTGAGTTCTGTTTAACGTTTGAGATATTGCGATGTTGTACGAATATCTTCGAAGAAATATTTCAGCATTTTGTTTTTTTTCTGAAAAGAATAAATTTTATTATCTTTTTAACGATTTGAGCAGTCAACCCACAACGTAACCGTACGCACGCAACATTACATTTTCAAATGTTCCATGCGCTTTAGTTTATGCTCAAAATGATTGTAATTTGTAATTCAGATTCCTCTTTATACATTTAACAAAACTTAGTATGCATTTTTGAATGCAAATTCATAAAGGAGCTAAAAGTCCAATTAAAGTGTATTACAGGGGGAAATTTAATTAAGTCGCACGAAGTATTTAAAAAAAATTTTAAATTAAAAAGAAATTTTAAAAAAATTTAAATTGCAATGAGTCAGAAATTTTTTTCGAAGATATTTGATATAATTATGGTAAAATATACATGCAATGCAAAGTTTCAGATCTCTATGACAATAATTTAAAAAAAAAAAATATTTGAACGTCCACTGTTCCCATAAAAGCAGTATTACAACAAACCGTCGCAGATGCAATTTAAAGTCATGGTTTGCGATAAGAATATTTTTAATTCAATTTTTAACTAATGAAGTGTTTTTTCTCATTTGATTTTAATTCAGAGTAACACGATTTTAATTAAAAGTAACATAATTTGTAATTAAAAGTAAATGCACAGGAAACAATTGTTCAGTTTTGTATTTAACTATGAATAGAAAACAAGAAAATTACAGTTAGTAAAAATTAAGTTTTATTTCAAAATTATATTAAACTTTTAAAATCTAATTAAAACAGACCCTATAGCCACGTAATTTGGATTTAAACGTTTAATATACAATTCTCTTGTGGCACCCTCTTCCAAAAAAGTGACCAGTATTTACCAGAGTAGAAATAAACACTGATCAACACCTCTCTAAGACGACTACCTTCACCGAAAACCAAAATAATTAGAAACGTGGATGATCGTCTTAGAGAGGATTTAATGTATTTTACAAAGTACCAGCGCGAAATCCACCTGGATACGGACCATCTAGCAAAATACCATACACGGTTGGCGACCACCTCCCTAAGAGAACCACTTCCAAAAGTATAAATAAACACTTGCACTGAACATCATCTCGCTGAGATCACCTATATAGAAGACCAAAATCAACTAGAAAGGTTGATGAATATCTTAAAAGGAATTTATACTCATAGTAGTTGCATTCATTACAATTATGTGTAAAGCTTAAGGAAACTTATAAGCGAGCCCATACACCGTTGGAGACCACCTGCCTAAGAGGACCACTTCCAAAAGTGACTAGCATTTCCAAAAGTATAAAAATAAACACTTGCGCTGAGCATCATCTGTCTAAGATGGTCACTTATATAGAAGACCAAAATCAACTAGAAACCTTGGCGAATATCCTAAAAGGGATTTTTACTCATAGTAGTTGCCTTCATTACAATTACGTATAAAGCTTAAGGAAACTTATAAGCGACTGGTTGCACGGGAGTCTTCGTGGTTTTTTTTTTATATGTAACGGGGCCAATTTTCTTTAGAAAGCCCTCCACGAAGACATCCCTGCTCTTAGGCAGATAGCCTTCGACAGGGTTGCCACGCTACCGGGAAAACCGAAAAAAGTCAGGGAATTCGAAAACTGACCCAAAATCCAGGGAAAAGTCAGGGAATTCAAATATTTTTGTCAAAATCTGGAAAAGTCAGGGAATTTCATACAGCGATCCCCTCAAAAAACGCGAGTTTTGCGCGGACGTTGGAAGCGATCACTTTCTTGGCGCGCGTGAGCGTCACTCGAGCAGCTGGTATAGAGCCAATTTTCGCAGCCAGATTGTCTTTTAAAAAGGCAAAGCAAGTTTCCAGAAATCTCGAGAATGGAGAGGCTCGCATGTGCAGTGCATGTTGAACTAAAAAAATACGTATTCTCGTATAAAAACAAAATCGGTTTAATCCTAGTATACAGTACCGTGGAGGTTAGAATAGCCTCCACGTAAACTATTCTAACTTCCACGTACATACGGGATTTGGCGACATTATGATGGGCTGTAAACGGGTCATTTTGGTGTTCTCGGAAATTTTCAAAATCGTGCCATACTAGGATTTTACCACAAAATCTTTTAAACATTTTTTTTTTCTTTTTAATAAATGCCTTATTTGTCATTTTGCAGTAAAATAAAAAAATAGAAATCAGTCATCTAGGCTAACCATTTAATATAACTATAATATATTCGCCAAAATTACGTTGATTATTGTAATTCAGTTCTTAATTATTTTAATGTTATTCATATCATTTATATGTTGCTTCTTCCCTCTAAATTTATTTATTACTTATAAACAATACTTTCAAATTTCAGGAATTTTTTCTCTGGCATGATCCTGAAACTAACTCTAGCAGTATGGTGACATCGCATCACGAAATTTAATGCTCATATTTTTTGCTTAAGTATGCTGCTAAATAAATATAAAATACCTGAATTTATTTTAAAATATCATTAAATGGATTGCTTTCTTTTGTTTTGCTTTTCTTTCTTTTGTTTTCTTTTATTTTGTTTCTGTAAAAAAAGGCATTTTTTAATCCATATTAGTCAGATTCTAATCTCAATCTTCAGTGGAGAAAACAACTCCTATTATAGTTATAATAGTAATGCTTTGGGGATTAAATATATATATATATAAGTCATAATTGGCAAATTTGTATGTTTTCAAGTGGTACCGTGATTAATTTACCTCTTAACACAGCCAAAGTGCATTACGTGAATAGACTGGAATTTTCTTAAAACACACCTGGAAGTCAGGGAATTTCATTCTCCTGTTCGAGTGGCAACCCTGCTTCGAGAGCGTTGCTAGAATCAAATAAACCAAACCAACCATTCGAACACTGGACCTCTCGGTTACGCATTTCCAGTTACATTATGAAGACACACGGAAAGGAAGGAGAAAATACTTAAAATACTTTTCCTTTTAACATTAGCATTACGGCGTTTTCCGTATACCTATAACTACGAATAACGGTCATTTTGACTGCTTGTTCCGAATAGAAGGAAAGACTGGCTTTTTGCTAATATTATATAAAGTTAATGCTTATAACAATACATTTTGCTTTTTAATAAGTAAATACAGTAAAATGAGCAAATAAGGGCAACCGAAAGATAATTTAATGTAACAAAGAACAAAATAAAACAAAGTGATTAAATATATTAATCGAAGGATAATTTAATATAACAAAGGGCTGTAAGAGAAAATCACTCTAGATATTTTTTTACTTCTTATCATGTAATAAATTGCCCCATAAAAATTTTCAATATGAAATAAATATATTAAAAATTACACATATTAGTATTTACATTACTCGGTTTTGCAGTGCATATAGATTACTAATTTTTTAATTTTACCTGTACTGGTTCCACAAACATATTTTTTACAGTAATCACACCCATTCAAAGTTTTGCATGCTGGGCGTTGTAAACTATCCTTGTAAACTATCCATGCATTTACGCTTACGGGAAGAGCTGACGCAAGTAATACTTCTTTTTTTGTTAGATACAGAACATTTGTGAATTTTGGATGAAATGCACACCTTTCGAAGTTCCGAGCCGTATTCAAAATAAAATCACTGACGGCTGATATTCTTATATTCAATTGTTTCCTTGTAAACTATCCATGCATTTATCACGGCCAAATCGAGAATATATAAATCTGAAATGCTTCAGATTTTAAATTACGTCCAAAGGGGCTGTTTTCTAACGTATTGTGTGTTGCCATTATTTATCAAATATCATGTTCTTCACACTTAAACTATAAAATTCAGTTCAACAGCAATATCGATAAATTTTAAAATGAGCATATCTTTAGAATTTTTTTTAAAATAATTTTAAAATGATCATATCTTTAGAATTTCCAATACACATAAAAAGTCCCCCCCCCGGTAGAGTGTTGCCACTGCTCGCTTTTAAATCGTTGAGTTTGTTCATAAAAAATTCGTTAAAGTTTCACAAAACATGAAATAGATAATAAAACGAATTCCAAATTTGGGTTTCCAGATACCCATATTCAGGTGGGAACGTACGTTATTCAAAACTGGATGGCCCTATGTGGCTTTGTTTTATCACAATGCGAGAAACATACATACATTTATGCAGATTCTTCGTTATTTAATTTCTTTAAACATAATACAGAGCGATAATGTTTAGTGGCAACAATTTGAAAAGTGAATCGGACATTTACAATGAACACAAAATCCACGGCTGGATGAAGACTTCACTGAATATTTTCTGGCCATAGGGTTCAAAACATCAACTCCATATTTGGTCGAGTTATAAAAATCCACTGCTTCTGGTGTATTTTTTTAATCAGATGAGATTTCCAATGTTGGGTGAATGGTACTCAGGGGTAGGATGTTCTTTCTTTTTCCTTGATAAGACGTTATATTATCATGCTTAGCAATCTTACTAAAAAAGAACTCATCCCTTTTCTGTTTCGTGAACAGGTTCTTCAGCAGATAAATCGGATTCACTTGTTTGAGTAGAAACAATTCAGTCCTCGCCAGATAAACTAGAAGTAGTTTCGGGATGAAATTCTTCATCAGGTTCAGTTTCTGAAGCAGAATTATCATCAAAAAGACTTTCAAAAACTTTCAGCATTCCTTCCTTCGTTAGATATTTTCTACCAACGCTTCTCTACGCGACATGATAATCAGGTCAGAACAACAAAACTATGCAAATGAAGTAAAGTACATTTATGTATACTGAAAAATAAACTTTCTAACAGGAGCGAAATGCGCAGATCCGTTGTGCGCAAAAGTTCCAAACAGGTGTTTTATTCCCCCTTCGCCCCTGCCCACTGACTTCTGTGAAATAGTAATCTTTCTTACCAAAAATACACTTATTTATCTATCAGTAAACCGGAAATAGCTAAAAAAAGTCATATTCAGAAATCTATAATTTTCTGGATACGGTCAAAATGACCGATAGCCGTCTTTTAAGTATAAACAATACTATTGTCAAAAATAATTATTTAAAATGAACAAACAAATTATCATGAAATACTCGTAAGTTTTTAGAAAAAGTAAAAAAAAAAATATCAAAGTTATAAATAAATAATTAAAAAAAGTTATATCCAATTAAAACAGAGATATGGTCAAAATGACCATTCCCGTAATTCTAATGTTAAAGAAGGATTAGGGGACACAATCGCCAAGTCCTGACGACAAATGATGACGCATTACCATACACCACCTTTTATAGTTCAGGCGCAACTGGTAGAATTTGGCTTACTATTTCCAAGCTCCTAACAGATATAATGGCGCACTAGCAGCCGAGCGGTTAAGTTGCTGAACACTGGTTGTTCGGGCCGAGGTTCGAATGCCACGAACGGACTGGCTGCATGAGCGTTTCCGTGCTTTTCCCCCCATGTGTAACGTGTATACGAGCCAGTTCGCTTAGAAAATCCTCCACGAAAACATCCCTCCCCTTAGGCAGATAGCTTTAGTGTGCTTTGCCGTAATCTCAATAAACTAAGCCTAATAGACGTAAAGCAAATCATCGCAGGTAGCGCTGTCTATCTAGTAGCAAATTCCAATGTCGGCAGAGATAACGCAAAGACGAATAATTACAAATTATCACAGCTGACAGGAGCTAATGCAGCGTGCAAGCGGAGGCCAGAAACACACACTGTTTTACAATCCCAAAACCTCAGTTTAAAAACTATCTGAGTGATTTGCATTCTGGTGAGGAAATGGAAAGTTATAGTAAAGGCTGAACTTATAAACAACTAAATAATTTGCATAATAATAAATTTATATATATATTCGAAGAATAATTTTCTTTCTCTTTATGTATTTTTTTTTTCAATACGTCTCTTCATTTTAGAATTTTGGCATTTAATTAAAGATACACGTCATTCTGAAAACTAAATGCATTTAGAATGTATAGTAAAAGCTGCTAATGTTATATCTTTACTAATTGAACATTCAGAATGAATATGAAATGGTATGGGGTAACGGCTAGTTACACAGCCAGCGTGGCAGAAATTTAGAATTTAGTGACACACCGAGCAATGAATAAAATCTGGAAATGGCAAAACTATTAGAATTTAGGACAGACACTGGGAGCAGAATTTAGGATCCACAAAGATTGCATGAGGTAGGAAAATGCCTAGAGCCAGCCCTGTGCATGATGCATTTAGACATACAAGATGAATCTGTTAAATCGTGTTTTATAGCATTTACTGCCTTGTTTATTTTTCTGACTCAAAATATTTTATAAAGCCCCAAAATCGAGAGTAATATCACTTTGTTTTAATTTGTTTGTATTATTTTAATTAAATTTATGAATCTTATAATGTTTAAAAAAAATTCCAAATCCTCGGATTAAAAATTTTCTACCGAAAACGATTTTAAATCGCCAAATTTGGGGACATATTAATGTCCCCAAATTTAGAACCGTTAATAAAAGAACTCGCATCTCCAAAAGCGAAAAGTTGTTCAAGAGCTCTTAATTAGAAAAAATGAATATCGAAATGCTTATGTTTTACTTCTTGCTTAGAAACTCGAATAGCCCACTATTTATATTAGAAATAGGTAAAAAAAAAAAAAAAAACTTCGAAATGCTTATTCTTGCCAAGAAACTCGAGCATCCCACTGCTTGTATTAGAACTAGGAACAAATTATATAACCCATGGACCCATTCAAAATATAACCATATTTGCCATTGAATCGCCAAAAATATTCAATAAATAAGCTTTAGTCCTTATAATCATTATAATAAACTCATAATTATAAATCAAAATCTGATGTGTACCCCACATGACTTCCTTGTACGGAATATTAAATTATACGCATTTTTTCTTGCATTTCATTTAAACTTATTGAATTGAATTAAATCTACTTCGTCAATAGCGCATAAATCACAACAGAATAAATGCACTCTTAAAACTATCACTATTTTTGTTTAACATAGCGACACTCTGGCGCTAGGTTCTCTTAACAGATTTACATCTCATTCATTTCACTATTCAGAATGCACAAAAATTATGTACATCATCTGGAGAATTACTTAATAGCTGCCACATGCTCTATTCAAATACTATAATAAATCTAAAACGATGTATAAAAGAAATAATTATAATAATAATAAAAAAAGTTTTTCACAGAAGATTTAGTATTTTTCATTCAATTAATTCAATTTTCACTTAGCGACAAGGTAAAAATACATAAAAATTCAAAATATCTAAATTAAAAACTACAAAGAACATCTTAAACACTTACTTCCTCGAATAAATTCCACAATGGATTAAGCATGATTTAATTCGCAATAATAAAAGAAGGCGTTATCTTTGTTGTTGGGAAGCTTAATTTCTTCAGATTGGCAAGAAATCCACTATTTTGCTAAGTTTCAAATGTAAACAAATATGTCTGCTATAGTAATAATAATTAGGTTTAGTCACACTTAAACAACTCTTAAATTGTTAATAATTCTACAAATATTGCATGCAAATTAACTAAAGGCATAAAAACCTTAACCGGAAGATAACAACATAATTCCATCATTTTTAAAGCAAAACATTCTTGATATGTACACCACATGACTTCCTTGTACGAATATTAAATTATACGCATTTTGTATTTCATTTAAACTTATTAGATCGAATTAAATCTACTTCATCGATAGGGCATAAACCAGAATAGAACAAATGTACTCATTAAAATTCACTATATATTCACTACTTTTGCTTACCACAGCGACACTGTCGCTAGCTTCACTTAACAACGTTACATCTCATTCATTTTATAACTCATCAGAATGCATAAAAATTATGTATATCATCTGGAGTATTACTTAATCGCTGCCACATGCTCTATCCAAATACTATGATAAATCTAAAACGATGTGTAAAAGAAATTAAAGAAACGAAAAAAAAAAAAAGTTTTTTTCACAGACGATTCAGTGTTTCTCATTCAATTAATTCAGTTCTCACTTCGCGACGAGGCAAAAATACATAAAAACTCAAGGTATCTATATTAAAAATTACGAAGTAAATCTTAAACACTCATTTCTTCGAATAAATTCCAGAATGGATTAAGCATGATTTAATTGGCAATAATAAAAGAAGGCGTTATCTTTATTCTTGCGAAGCTTAGTTTCTCTAAATTGGCGTAAACAACTTTTAAATTGTTGATAATTTTACAAATCTTGCACGCAGAATTACGAAGTGCATAAAAAACTTTACCGGAAGATAAGAACAGCGTAACTGAACCACTTTTAAAGCAAAAAATGCACAATTTACCAACATATAAGAATAAAAAAACTAAGCTCACTGAGCAGAGTGGAGATATATATATATATACATAAATTTATTAGAAAAAAGTAAAGTTAAATTTAAATAAATTCTCCTGCGCCATTGCTGCAAGGAATGAAATTTGAATTTAACAAATATTCTCTATTCGTAAAAAGCAAAGATAAATTAAAATTTAACTAATTTTAAATATAATTACATAAATTTATATACTTTTGGTGCGGCCGATTGCAACCAAAGTAGGAGGCGCACATCTACATGTTATAGCAGTCTTACAAAATTTCAACGTTCTGAGGCTACTCGTTTTCCAGTTATGCGAGATACATACTGTTCGGTTTCTGAAAAGAGCATTGCTTGGCAGCGTTGTTTTACGCCAAGCACAGTTTGGCTTTTAATGTAACCCTAAAGTTATTCCGCTTTTTGTTGATTAGTACGTATGCAGATAGTCTTGATCTAAGAGCATATGGTTGCTCGTTTTCAGCTAAGTTGCATAGGTAGCTAGCTATAAGCACATGCGTGAGCTAGTATTCAGTAATGTAGTTTTTGTCAAAATAAATTTGTTATTGTTAATATTACAGTCTATTTACTGAAGTTAAGTTTCATTAAATAAGTTTGAGCATCTTCGGCAAGAACAGTTTGGTACGTCGAGCGTGAGAAGAATATGGCTGCTAATATTGTTTCATTGAATCTACAACGTGGCGTAGTGAAAGCGAAACTCGGAACTTTGATAAATATAAAATGGAGGAGAATAAACTCAACCATGATGTTATTATGAAGACTAAATTGGAGCTTTATTGGAATTAAAATTTCGGGTTAAACAACAAAAAGCGGAATAACTTTAGGGTTACATTAAAAGCCAAACTGTGCTTGGCGTAAAACAACGCTGTCAAGCAATGTTCTTTTCAGACACCGAACACATACATACGTACGTACGTACGCACAGATGCCACAAAAAAATCTCTTCCGAATCCATTTTAAATCAGTTTTATAATTTTTTTTGGGGGAAAAAAAAGTCCTTTATTCTGTCCTTACTTACAGATGTCACGCAAAAAGATCTTGAATTGCATTCGATAGCGATCAAAATGGATATTTTCGTTGAAATATGACACCTGAAATTTTTCGCGATTACAATACTTCCTTTTTACTTCGTAAAAATCGAAGTAAAAATTGAAGAGATTATAAGTTGCCTTTCTGGGCCGCAGCAGCTTCTCTTTCGTCAGCCCTGAACTAAGAAATTAGTAAATTTTTTTGAGTCTGTCACTAAAGAAGACGTATGACTAATTCCTAGTTCCTTTTTCTAAAACTCAACTAAGTATACTACACTCACGTTTGTGAAAATTGCAACACCAAGAAGGAATCGTCATAATTGAATGCAATTTAATACACAGTTGAGTGGTAGTGGTACAAATAAATGATTAAATGTTCAAAGCAAACAAACAAGAACAAGAGATCAGAATCAGTATTTTGTGTGGCCACCACGCGCCGCAATAAGTGCTGCTACACGACGTGGCATGGAGTCAAACAAAGTTTGAATGTCTGACTGAGGAAGAGCATTCCATATCGTTTGTACGCGTACCCAAAGTTCGTCTGCAGACGCAACAGGACGAGGATCACGAGCAAGACGCCGACCAATGACATCCCACACATGTTCAATTGGCGACATATCCGGGGAACACGCAGGCCAAGGAAGAATCTGTACCTGCTGCGCTGCAAAGAAGGATTTAACAATCCGAGCAGTATGAGGGCGGGCATTGTCCTGTTGAAATACAGCGCCTGGCAAGCTTTGAAGGAAGGGAACAGCTTCGGGCTGTAGAACTTCACGGATATACCGGTTGCTGTTCAGATTGCCCACAATTCGTAGCAATTGAGATCGTCTATGATATGCTATGGCGCCCCAGACCATAACTCCGGGTGTTCGTCCACTGTGGCGTTCGATAATGCACTCCGGAAGGTGGCGTTCACCGGCATAGCGTCTGACACGAATGCGGCCATCATGGTACCACAAATTAAAGCGGGATTCGTCAGAAAACACGACATGCTGCCAATCAGCACGCCAGTCTCTATGCTGATTGGCCCATTGTAGCCGCAGGCGGCGATGGTCGTGCGTTAGGGGGATCCTGTATAAAGGAGTCCGTGCGCGCAGTCCACACTGCAGCAGACGTCTACGAATTGATGAAGCACACAATGAAACACCTGTAGCTATTGACCACAGTGCTGCCAATTGTCTAGAGGAAGCTGTACGGTCCGTCCGCGCCATGCGGACCAGGTGTCTATCATCGCGAGCTGACGTCACATTTCGGGGTCCACTCCCGGATTTCCGAGTTGTCCGACACTCGTCCGTCCACTGCTTCCAAACGCGCATCACTGTGCTGCTGTTACGCTGCACACGAGAGGCTACTGCACGATACGACAATCCAGCTTCACGAAGGCCGATGATTCTCCCTCGTTCAAACTCTGTAAGTTGTTCAAATCTCGCTCTCTTTCGTCGACGAGGCATAAGTACAGATTGAGTTAACGTTTACCACTAGCAGATAACCACCGATAACCATACACGCCTCGCTACAGCCGTCTATTTATTCGGATCCATCAGCCGTTCGGAGGGCGCTGCTCAGCATACGCATGCGCTACGGATTTGCAATTCTAATCATTTGCATATCATGCGCTACTTTGCATTTCCTGAAAATTTCAGCTCACTGGCGTAAGTCCTTCATGGTGTTGCAATTTTCACAAACGTGAGTGTATATCAAAAGACTCTCGTATATTGCAATTCAACTGTAATAAACTCTTCTGTAATATTACCGGGCAAAGTAAACTACTATAATACCTGCAGCAGTATCTAAAGTTCGAATTTAAATTTCAGTTAGTAAATACATTCTTTACAATACTGCTACATTCGCGCATATATACATAGTTTATTCATGTGCAAGTTAATCAAATCCAGTCTTTCAAATATTTCTTTTAACATATATAATTTAAATTGAAGAATGATGGTTTTCCTTTGAAAATCCCGAAACTGCTGACAAGACAGGCCTCTTTCAAACGAGAAAACTTACCAATATTACTTGAAGAATCGTTATTATGAATAACTACTTCGAATGAATTCAAGAAATCCAGCCAAGAATTTAATCACTAGAAATTCACAATGTTTAATTTCGGAAGTTAACTACACTGGTCTGTTTTCTTACTTGATTTTCCGGCCTCACGAGTCTGACATTTCCATTCGAATTACCAACCTGAATTTCATTTTACGAAACAACGTTAAGTACCTTTTCTACCTGTGTACATATTTTCGTTTTCGATTGATTCCTGCGTTTCTAAATACTTTTCACTTTCAATAATCAATTTCGTTTTCTATTTCAGTATCTAAACCCTTATTCTTAATCTTTTTATTCAGCTAGATCTTTGATTATAAAGAACATCAAGTTTACGAACACATCTGTACGATAATTTCACTTGAAGTCTTTTTTTTCCATTGCACCTTCAGTCTTCTTCAAAAGATTAGGGAAAGGCTGCCTAACACACTTTCGTTTCTGCCTTAAATTTTCAGCTGGTTCCATCTTGTTTGCATACAGTACTTGTTTTTAAAACTAATTTTCCAAGCAATTCACGATAAGTAAATAATCAAATCACAATTGTTAAATCGAGGCTTCCTATCACATACAAAAGCATAACACTTCAAAACTGAATCTAAAAAGACCTACCTTAATTCCATGGTCCCAAGTAAGAAATGTTTCCATGCGATAAAGTACATTTTATCCACAGGTCAAATTAGCAGTCACGTTCCAAAGGTCAAAATTCTGTAACATCGTTTTCTAAGGTGATTCATTCATTTTACGCAAAGTGACTTTATTCTTTACTATAAACAGACACAAATATGCTATACCTTTAATACAATTACCCTAAGCTGCGCAATGGACAGATCAAACCATAGGCGTTTGTTACGATTCTAATTGTTGTTTTTCCCCATTGCAGGAAAGGCCAACCGCAAATTATCCCTTTAGGGATTTTATGTTGGTACCGTGCCTGAATCTGAATTTTCATTCATTAGAAATACTAAAACAGCAATAATAATTTAAAAAAAAAAAGTTTCACATTTTAAATTACGTCCAAATGGGCGTTTTTTAACTTTTTCTGTGTTACCTTTATTTATTAAATATCATGTTCTTCACACTTAAAACATAAAATTTAGTTCAGCAGCAATATCGCAAAATTTTTAAATGAAAATTTTTGATCTTTAAAATTTCCGATACACAGTTCCGCGCGCTTTAGATAAAAAGGTATTTTTTTCCCGTACAGTGTTGCCATTGCTCGCTTTTAAATCGTTTGAGTTTGTTACTCAAAAATTCGTTAAAGTTTTACAAAATATGAAATAGATAATAAAACAAATTCCAAATTTGGGCTTCCAGATGCCCATATTCGGGTGGAAACGTACGTTATTCAAAACTGGATGGGTCTAGAGGTACCACTGTTTTACCACATTTGGAGAAATATACATACACTTATACACATTTTTCATTATTTAACTTCTTTAAATATAATACAAGGCGATAACCTTTGGTGGCAACAATTTGAAAAGTGAAACTGCCGTTCATAGTGAACCAACGCAAAATCGCAAAACAAACCCCCTTGGACTAAAAAAAAAAAAAAAAAAAAAAAAAAAAGGAATGAATGATGGAGACAAAAAATGTAATGTTTAATAGAACTTCAAACAAATGAGTATACATGATATTTGTACAGCATTAAAGAATTAAAATAATTTTCAAACAATATTTCATACATCACAGAGATAACATTCTAAAGGAATTGGCAAATACTGTCCAAAAGGGGTAAAAAAACTGTGTTATTTTTGTGGCACTGTCAAAAAAAAGGGGGGAGGGGGAAGGGGATAATATGAAAACAAAATTTAACACAACAATAGTAACTATACAATATAATACAATGAACTTTTTTTTAAAAATTTAAGTAAGGATGAAATTAAAATATGACAGAAATTTATATATCAATACTTGGTGCACACAACAGCTGAATAATTCCAACAAATGCATTATCAGTCACATATTTACAGTTTTTATTCAGGAACTCCACACAGCTATTCAGACATCTATGAATGAGCACACTGAACAAATACATCAATATTTAGCATCAACAATTATTCATACAGCTTTATGCAATACTCTAATCTTCAGAAACTGCAAGGAATTAAAAAATGTTAGATATTACTCAAACCGATTTTTTTTTTTTTTTGACATTTTTATATATTTCTATCCTGAGAGGAGAAAAAATTCTATGAACACACAGTACAAAGTCTGAACAGACGATCAGCAGCCTTTAATGTCTTTTTTTTTTTTTCGGGTCGCAGGGGGGAGGTTACTTTATGCATGCACATTTGATAATTTTATGCAATAGATCATGTGAGAGTACCGACTCTTTAATTTCAATTCAGCACTAGACAGAATACCTTCACATTGAAAAAACAATCCTTTGTTAGCATAAATCTGTATGATCAATAATTTAGCTCTTTAGCCCCCTCTTTGTTTGTGATACATCTCAAACCGAAACATCGTTGATTTTATACCTACTGAATAATTTTTATCTCTGACACAAAACTAGGGTGAATCATTATTTGTTATTTTTTGCTTTCAACTAGCTTGAGAAATAACAATTTTTTTTTTAAATATTAGTAATTGTCCAAGGAGTAATATTAGTAATTGTCCAAGGAGTAATATTAGTAAATGTCCAAGGAGCATAGTAGTTTTTTTATCATCATATTACGCTTAGTGATGATTACAAATTTCAGAAAGGTGTGCTGCGAAGTGTTGAGCGTGCTGACGAAGGAGACATTTAGCAGAAATTTCATATGAAATAATAAAATAAATAATAATAATAATAGTATTAAAATTTTACGCTGTTTGAATCAGCAATAATCGATTTGTTGTTCTGATAAGCCTTAAGTATATATGGAATTTATTTATTCGGAATTTGGATAAGCCATAAACATGTGCGTAAGACGTAAGTATAACTGAAACAATGTAATTCCTTATAGCATGGTTAAAAACAAGAGAAAATTTAATGTAGTCAGCCTCATGATACATGACCGCGCATACAGGATGCTAATTAAACTTTATGATGATAGCTGTGAATTTGATGGTTTCAGATATAGCAAACAAAAGGCAAAATTTTCCTATTAATGGAATTTGTGAAGAAATGTGGAGAAGTGGTAATGAATAATGGTGATATAAGAGAAATTTTTCATACTGATGGCAATGCCCCAATTATTAATCAACTAACATATGGTGAAATCTGTAGTACGGTTCCCCCCAAATCCAGAAACTGTAGCTAGTGATAGCGAAGAAAGTGACAGAAAGGCTGGTGAGAATGAAAAAATGTTGATCGGTAATTTAGTGAGAATTTCTGACACGACAATTATAGGGCTTGAAGAATGGTTGGTTGGTTGGTTTGGTTTATTTGATTATGGCAAAGCCTCAAGGGCTATCTGCCTTAGGGAAGAGTCGTCTTTGTGGAGGACTTTCTAAGGTAAACTGGCTCCTATACACATTACACATGGGAAAAATCACAACAATGCCCATGCAGACATCCCATTTTTAGGATTCAAACTTTGAAACAAACTACCAGCGTTCAGTGACTCTACTGCTTGAAGAATAGAGCTAAAAGAAATTGTCTCTATCTATTGAATTAAAGAGAGTGTATTAGCATAAAAAACAAAGCAATTTAAACAATTTACAATGAATGAAATTTCTAATAAAGCAAACAAATAAATATTAAATCTTTTGTGTGTGTGTGTGTAAAATCTGGTTTCCTTAAGGCCATTAATGCTTCATTATTTCATAGTTTTAATTTTATAATTTCTAATGTCATCTTATTAGATTTAAATTGATGATCTAATAGCAAAAAAATCCCAAATCCTGTTCTCAGACTTTGTACTGTATTAAATCTTCTTTGCAAAGTAATGGAGAAAATAACAATTTTCGGTACTTTCTGATTATCCATGCCTTCACTGAAAAGTTACGAAAAAACATTCATGAGGCGAAACAGTATGTTGCCAAAATCATTACGTGACAACCTACGATGCTGCCAAGAATTATTTATGTATCAACCCAAATATGCACGTAGCAGACGTCTGTTTTAACTGATGCACAATGCCAAGCTTGTGCAATACTCTGATACCTTTATATGCAAAAACAGAATGCTGTGCACATTGGGAGAACCACAGCACAAAAAGGAAGGATTTCTCAGAAAAGTTAAGTGTTTTATTTCCGGTATTTCTTGCTTTTTAGATTTTATTGATTGTTTGCTTTTGTAAGGCATTCATAGTGTGCCATCATTTTGAAAATAGTTGTTGCCTTTCACGCGTTAACTAGGAGAAAAAAAAAATTGGTCACCAAGGAGTTTGCGAATGTTCTTCAAAGTTGCCAATGAGTTCATGACTTATTGAGGAGGGGGTGGATAATCAGAAGGTACTCAATTTTCTAACTATTGATAAATAGTTACGAAACTAACACTCTGCAAAACAACATGAAGTAAATGTCATTTGAACAATTAAAGAAAATAAATAAAGTGCTAGCACATAACATATAAAAATTTAAGATGTCACAGCAGCGAAAATAAATACAAGAAGAATAAAATTTTTTCCCTTAAATTTTTATAAAATCTTCCATAAAAGTTTAATGGCATTATTTTATTACAGCATTTTTAGAATAAATTCTTTTTCATAAATCTCAGAAATTCAATATAAACAACAGTTTATAAAATTTTTAATGGTAAAATAGCACACATAATTTTAAAATGCCACAGAGCCATAGCTAATTACATGATTTTCAGGTTCAGTTCTTTAAAAAGTAAAACTTTGATATCAGTTTAAATGGCATTTTCATGCAGACTAACAGCTCAAGTAATAATATAATAGATCTTTTGAAAATCTCTAAATACAATATTCATTTCAAATATTTCTTTCATAAGTCTTATCATAATGATATTAATTCGAAACTTTTAAAAGTGTTATGCATGGTAAACCTTCGATGAGCCTAAACTGAAGGCAGCAGAAAAAAATTTGGAACAATTTAAAATTCTAAGAGCTACTGGATTCATGGCAGACGGTGCTTGAAAAACATCTAGGATTCTATATTGGATGCCTATACAAATACATTTAACAATGCAAGATGGAAATTACTGCACATATACAGGAATAATTATTTGAAAAAGAAAAAAGTAAAACAACTAAAATCAAGTAATCAAATTTTTTAATCATGCAATTGCATCATAAAGATGCTGCACATTATTTCAACAACCAGTATATTGTGAAAAAATATTGATTTAAGCAACATAACAAAAACAATGTTTTTAAGACGTTACCTTTTAATTTATTACAGGTAATATATTGTGGTATTTTAAAATATAAAATAAAAATGTAAGCTATCAAGCAATTGAATTTTGCTTTATTCCAAATAAAAATATTTATTATATTGCTAAAAATTACAGTTTTCTGTAAAGTACATTTTTGAATACTCACTGTAGCAAGAGTGCAGTTACTTGTGGGGATGACATAATGATGCAGGAAACTACAAGAGTGTAAATCACTCTGCACTTAAAAGTTCCTAAAGAGGTGATTTGTACGAATAAAGACACTAAAAATGATTTTTTTTTTTCAGTTATGTAACTTTCATGGTTTGGAGATAATATGGACTTATAATGGAAATAATAACTTAGAATGGAATAATGATTTATAATGGAAAAATGCAAAGAAAAATAATTTCAGAGTCATTTGAATGGAGTTAAAGAAAAATAACACTTAAATTAAACACAGAATTTTAATATGTGAGGTCAAGAGGAAACATTCAGTCTGACTTACTGAAATAACATTATACATCAAAAGACTTTTCCAGCTTATTTCTTAATCATAATCTAATTTCAACAGCCTTCTTCTTTTTTTTAGAACACCTTAGAGATTCTCCAATAAATTTGATACAAAAATACTTCTCTATTACCTTTTCCAGTCATCAGAAAGTTTTTTTATATGCATATTTTCCTCAGTTTACATTTACAGAAACAAACTGGACATGCAGTGCCCATGTACGTGCATAATTCTCAATCATAACTAAAAATACTTTTACTTCATCATATAAATAATAATTAAACTCATTCCTCTCATTCTGCAATTTCATTCATTAAAATACCAAGTGCAAATACACTATCAAATTTTAGAATAATGCCAGTTTCATTACAAAAATCAGTAATGAGCAAAAACAGGAATCAATACAGAAAGGCATTTATCAGCAACAATGAAAGAATATACACATGTGAAGCATTTTCAAATGATACATATCAAATTAAAAATTACACATGTACTCATATCATTACTCTACCATAATCATTAATAATTAATCAGAAAAATAATAAGGAATTTTGTAATTAAAGCATTAAAGCAACTAAAAATTCTAATTTGTCAGAAATAACACAAAATTTTAATTTTTTAAAAGAAATGAAATGCATAAAATAATCTCGAACAATATTTCAGAAATCCAAACGAAAAACACAGCAAGTCAAAAAAATGGAATTTGGAGAAAAATTTCTCCAATGAGAAGGAATTCAACAACAAACAATTAAATAAACAATAATTTCATTTGTTAATATACTTACTTGTCTACAAGACAGTATTAAGATAATATTTATGTTTCTACTATACTTTATAACACAAATATAGCAAAAAAGGGGGGTTATTTTCTAGTAGATACAATAATTAGAGACAGAGAGAGTATAGAAAAACAAAAAACTTATGTTAATATATTTTAGTAAATAATAGCATTTTAATATTTATCTGTGCTAAGTGCTTGGATAATCTATTCATATAAATTCTTTTTTTTTTAATATATTTTTAGCTGCAGCAGAATAAGTCTACCGTTAATTTATTTTATAATGATTATAAAAATCAACTCTAAAACCACATTTGTTCTTAAACTCAATAAATTGTGCCACATGAAATGGTGTAAACCATAGGCAATCAAAACCATTAATGGGTCTACTTTCAATTTTACCTGCCAACATCTTCTAAATGCACTATTCAAACTATGGACCATGAAAATTAATAGTGTGTGTGTGGAAGGGTGCAAGGTGGATATTAAAAGCTAAAAAAATTGGAATACTACTGCAGAAGGATATACATCAGGGTATATTAGAATACATTCATAATGCATTACTTAATTCTTTTAATCATGAGCATAATTGATGTTTTTAATTTATGCAATTCCTTTTCATTTCTTTGAACAAAGTAAAGGAAGTATTGCAATCACAAAAAATTTCTGGCATCATATTTCAAGAGAAATATCCATTTTGACGAGTCTTTTATTTGTATCATGTATCTATGCACAGATAGAACAAGGACTCTTTTTTCCAAAATGGATTTAAAATAGTTTCAAAAAAAGATTTTTCATGATGACTATATGTATTTGTAAGTGTTATCTTGTATAACTCAAAAACGATTAACACAGAACATTGAAATTTTGTATAATGGGATTACTACCACACCCCTCTTTTTAATTGCAATCAGCAGTATCAAACATATTTATATACTTGAATTGGAAAAAAATATATGTAATAAGGACTTGAAAATCATTTCCTGCACATAATGCTGCTAAGATATACTTTGTAAATATCTACCAAGTTAAAATTAAAACTAAACAGGTAAAAGAAAAACAAGTTAGAAAATAATCAACATATTATTAATTGAGAAAATTAATGGTATTGCTAATATAAATGAGTAAACTGGAATTTATTTTTAATTAAAACTAAAAATGGAGACACATGTGATAATATAAATTAAAATATAGCAGTATAAATGACAAAAAGTAGGAAAAACTGTATCTTCAGATTCTTTTAAACAGAATAAATCTGCCTAGAAAAACAACAAGGCTTTACCTTCTCTTGACAGCTTAAAAGCTGTATATAATAATACAGATTTTCCTATTTTTTGTCATTTATACCACTCAAATATTATTTTAATTACATTTTCAGTTAAAATTTTTTTTAATTGTTTACTCCATTTACATTTGCAATGCCATTAACTTGCTCAATTAATAAGATGTTATATATTTTTTTACTTTTTTTTTGTCAGTTTAATTTTAACCTAATACATATATTACCCCTTGCCTGGTCTTTACTTTAACAATTGTCAGTCATAGACAGATACTTCCAATTACATTTTCATGTTTTTTTTTGACACACATGCATGTCAAATTAAAAAAAAAGTTCATAAATAATAATGAACAGTTCTTCTACAATTATATTTGAAAGAAATGACATAAATTTAGATAAAAATCAAGAAATGAAGTGAAAAACCAGGAAGTCTGGCAACTCTATAATAGCATTGATGTACATGACTGTATAATGTCAAACAGAAGTGCTCCTCACTTGAGCAATAAGTCTTCAAATGTTTGCTCCTACATTTTCTCAAAGAGTAATGAGAAAAATGTTTAATCAAAATCAATATTCCTTAATTAATCATAGATTCATTTCAGCTAAACAAAGAATTACAATTTTCATAAAAAAAATTAAGACTGAAAAGGAAAGTATATAAATGCAAAATGACTGAGAAAATATAATGAAGTCTACTGAATAATTAAAAATGATCTAAGTTCCAAGAGGCAACATAAGAAAATGGAGGGGATGTAGACTCAAAGCAGTAAATACTTCACGAAGTATATAACCATTTTTATATTATTAAACAACTGAAAGTAGAAGAGGCTCATAAATTTCAAAATTTTTCATGTAAAAATATGTATGATATGGAAATGCGCCAATCATTTTATTGACTAGAGTACATATTTAGGAGCATACCTTGCAACTCTTCAAAAAACATTAAGTTAAACAGTTTACAGATCTGATAAAAGGTTATACCACTACTGGGTTTTTTTTTTTTTTTTTTTTTTTAATTTTTTGATATTTAATAAAAGAAATTTTATGGGCACTTTTGAGACTTCTGCTTTATTTAAAATTACGAGCATGGAATATGTATATCAACCTATTGATAGAAATGTTGGTACAGAACTTGATGGCAATGTAATGGCTGGAAATTCTTTGGTTGGAATGGCAACACTACTTAATAATAGAAATTGCTCTTATAAATATAGAAAAATGCAACATATTTACTAATGATTTAAAACTAGATTACAAAATTGGTACTGTTCTGTTATAAGGACCATATTCAGAAATGTATGTATGTCTGCATGTATATACATATGCACACATACATACACACACACATACATTCATTCATTTCTGAATCCTGTCCTAATAACAAAAAAGTACAAAATTAAATCATGATTTAAGATTTTTTTTACAATTAAGTATCATTATTAGACACTCCCAACAAAAAGGAATATATATATATCTACTTTTGCAAATGACATCAGTTGACTTCCAAAATTTAAAAACTCAACTATTAAATGAGCCAAATTTTAATTTGAATTTTTTCCTGTTTTCATTATTTACAGATAGGTTACTCAATCAGAGAGATATTAAAATACTATTTGCTTCTTTCTCACCTATTATCTTTCAGCTGTTTTTATGCAGATTAGTTCAATCCATAGTTTGAACATACCAATGCTCTATTCAAAATTGCAATGGTTTAAATTTGCTCCATTTAGTGAACAAACAAAATAGAAAGCAGCCACAAATCCTTTACCATTCCTCATTTAATTGTGCTGCAATTAGTGCTGATATATGTGCCTAAAAAGCATAACACTATATAAAGAATAAAGTTAATGAACAATTCTTTAATCCAGACATAAAATTTACATATAAAACAAAAACTGATGAATTTTTATGACTATATTATATAAAACATACGATGCAGATTATACTGCATATGCATTCACACTATACTGTAATTAATCATGAGACATCCACTGGAATATAACTAGTATCCCATAGTATATAAAAATATACATTATGATGTAAAAAAAAAAAAATTGAGCTTGCATATGATACCAGTTACTACTACTAAAATGAACACATGACATGAGCTGAACTAAGCTAACTGTGACATGACTGGTTACTAATGCCCATTGATTTGATCTTCCACCTGTAACATTTCTGGCATGTTCCGGATATTGCATGTAATAGTGAAATGGGAACTTGAAAGAGTTCAGTCCTCACATGATGTGTGATACCAACACATTTTCAAAATAACATGCTCATTTATAAAAGAGAGATAATAATTGAGCGATTTGATGAAACTAGAGTAAATCAATGCAAATACGCTTTCTTGGAGATGGAATACACTAATGGTATGAATTAGATCAAATCATCCTCAAGACAAATGCACATCTGTTTGCTATGCTACAGAAGGAATATTGAATAATAAATACATATATTTACAGAATAGCAAGTCTTTCACAAACAGCAGATGCATTGACAGTGGAAATAGTGCATCTACAGTGTATCAGTACAATGTCTGAGCTGTTCAGATATCCTATTCTCATTGATGTCTCATCATTAATGTCAATATATTCTGCATGTATAAATTTATACTCAAATAAAATTAAAGAAAGCAAATTAACTTTCCAAGCACTAAAACTGCTAAATTTCGAAAATACTTACCAGCTTAAATTACCATTATTAAACAATTGTTTAAAAATATTATCCCACAACAGAAATTACAATACATTTATTTTTAAATCGTTGTAAGCAACATATGTATAAATTAAAAAATTATTTCAAGCTACCCACCAGCAGCTGGTAATTCTAATTAATACAAAAAAATACCAGGAAGTCTAAAACAAGGCTAAGTTATTCACCTACAAACCAATCTTTTTATTTTCAATCAAGGTTGACCTTCTTTTACCATAATATTAATTTTATGTTAAATATGCATATTTATGATATTATTTTTAGACACATAATCGCTCGCAAAATGTACGAAATGCTAACTGCAAATTGAGTAAAAATATTATCCAACTGTATTCAGAAACAGTGAAAAATTACTATTGGAATATTCAAAAGAACACATACTTTATGAAATGGGACGGCTTTGTAATGGTATTGAAAAAGTAATTTATTAACATAAGTTGATAAAACAGCATGAAAATTTTAACAATGTTTCTAAAGAATTTCAATTTTAATAAGCAAAAGTTTTCATTAATTCTAAACCTAGAATTAGAAATAGTTATTCAGAGTATAACATCCTGAGCAAATGTTCATGAGATGGTTTTAATACAAAATCTAATAATACATATCTAGGATTTGTACTTTTTTTTAAATTCTGCAGAAGCGAGAAAAATTTAGTATGTTTATAGAAGCATACAAATATTAAATGTAGATTCCTTTCAAATGTAGTAAATTTGTATTAAGAATATGTGAAATGATAATAAATGCCAGTCAATCTAATTCTTGTATAAGAACGTAATATCTGTAAGATATCTAAATCTAACAGATATTATACAGAACGTAATATCTGTAAGATTGTTCTGTATAATATCTGTAAAACTTAGATATTATACAGAACGTAATATCTGTATAATATCTAAATACAGAAAAATTATAAAACTTAATCAATGAAGGCAGTTCATAATTAATATTTTTTTTTTTAATATACAGAAGTCAAATAACACATTGTTAAGGGAATCTTGTTGATCTAAATTAGAATAAGTACATAGAAGATAAAAGTCTAAAATATGCCAAAAATTTTTTTTACAGATACTTCAGTAATTTTAAATCAGAAAGTCTAACTATCGGACAAAGCAGAAACACATTAATATTATGCCACTATTCAATTTCACTTACTTAATGGCTTACAGAAATACAACATACTAGAGGTTGCTGACACGTCTGAGAAACAACTAAAATATTCTCTAAGCAGAAGCAGCCCTTCTTTTTTAACCTGTTTGCATTTTTAGAAAATAAAATGATTACCAAAGAAGTAAAAACAGTTAAAATTTATAACCATAAGTTGATTCAAACAATTTAAGAATAATATTCGGAGTCCCAGAAAATGATTATTTTGTAGTAATTGAACGGTTGCAGCAAGAAGGGGCCATTTCCACATTTTTAAATTTTTGGAAAATTAAAAAAAAAAAAATCATTTTTTAATTTATGTTCTAAACATCTGTCCTCATTAAAGTACTAGTAAAAATGATTTTTTCAGATACTTCAATGGCTATACTCTAATGTAAAGAAAGATTTTTTTTTTTAACAAAAATGACCCATGAACATAAAATATACCAAAGTGGAGTTGGACCCTTCTTGCTGTAAGCTCTTCAATTTTCATTTTACATCAAAAGATGGCACTAGTAGGTTGACCTTCTTCCTTTCATTATTACTGCCTGAGCAAAGGCTTCTTTGTGGTCATTTGTACTTCTACATCTGAAGGAGCAGTTTCTTTATTTTAAGCTTTCAAAACTAATCCTGCAAATTTATGAATATTACGCAAATTGTTGTTGCCTCAACACCTCCAGTGAGTAGTCCTTTAGGTATTTCAAAAGATGTTTTCATTGGTAAGAATTTTTAATAAAAACATAATACATTTAATCCAAATAATGTTGGAACTTTGCATCATTTGCATTCATTTCCTACTGATCTGAAACACATATATTATGTAAAGTACATTAGTTACAATGAGTGAATAGACAAGCTTAGAACCCTTTAATAAGCAAATTAAATTTTAAAAAATGTTCCTATAATACTTACATCATATAAATGGTTTTACATAAGTTAATTTTCAAAGAAAGACATGAAAGTATATAAATAGCTACCAGTTGAATTTTCTAATTAATTTAGAATGTCCCAGAAATTAATATAATAAGAGAAATTTCTACATTACATTATTATCTGAAACTTTTGATTTAATTATTTTCTGAAATTACTAAATATGTAGATATTCTTAAGTGTATATAAATAAAAATATTTAACTGGAAAATATAAAATACTTGATGTGTAACAAAATACACCCTGCTTTTCTGCAGCTTACATAAATAAAAATAAAAACTACAACCATATAAGTCTCAGTAAAATTAGGAAAACTACAACTGCATTAAGTCTCAGTAAAATTAGTCTTTTTTTTTTCTATTTAAACTTTCCATTATTTAAAATCACAACATGTGAAATAAGTAATGTCACTTGAATTATAACTGCACAGTATTAATAGTATAATCTTAACATTTGGGCCCTATGAGCACTCCTCAGGACACCAAGAGTTATGCTCTGGCAAATTTATTGCAATTCTTGAGAGAGTTGATAAAGGTACAATTCAAAGGTACCTTAGAACAATATTAAAGGCTTGAGTCCATCATTCTCTTAACATAGTTCTGATTATTAAGGAAACATAAAACAGCACAAAAAAATAACAATTATAGACCATATTATTTACATTATGTATGTATACATGTACATGTATAAGGAGGGAAAATACAAATGAAAGTCAGAATACAAAAAAATATAATATAATACATAACAGAATTTAAAACACATAAAATGCTGCAGTAATATAAAATAGCTGAGAGAGGCATTTATTAAATAAAGCTAAAAGAAAGTATATTAATAATGTGAACTTCTGTCATCAACAGCCAATTTGAAAATTATAAATATGTGTACACATAAAAACAGTAAAAATGTATAAATATGTGAAAAAATAAAGGTGAAAATGCGCTTTAGCCCACTGCTTGGCGATGTTTCAAAAATCACCAATTCGGCGCGTTTCTGCGAAACGTCTTTGCAATTGAAACCTTCCCGACACGCTCCGCGAA